>PVIJ01002640.1:0-28137 GCA_004024925.1 Scalopus aquaticus
AGGGAAGGGAACTTCTCTATTTTTAAGGTCTTCAGTTATTTAGGGGACTAATAAAAGCACTTGCTGGTGCTTTCTCCTGAAAAGAGGCACAAAAGAGGGATCTGGTTGAGTGTGAATATCAGTGCTCCATTTCCAAAATGACACCTCCATGACCACACAACCAGGAAAGAGGTTTTCTCGAAGATGGGGCCATTTTTAAGAGGGTACACCTGCAACTCTGGACCTTTAAGCTCAAGTTCTTGTATTCCCTGGATGACTAGGAAGACATCCTGACTCTACTTTCCTTTGTGGGACTTAGGGAAAGGTTGGAGACAGAGAGGGGATGTGGTGGAAAGGAGGGAAGAGAAGGGTTCTGAATATGACTGGACTGATCAGTTGGTAGAAGGAGCAGCCACCTGGAGTCAGGTTTGTCATCATCCTGTTCATTCAGTCCCACCGTGGGTAACTCCCTGGACTGGTATCTAGGGGAATATATGACCTTGAATTAGCTTGTTAACCTTTATATACTTAATTTCTCCATTTGCAAAATCTACAGATGTTCTGTTTTTTGGGACATTAAGGTCCCGTGCAGTAGTGTCAATCTGTGATAAGGAAGCCTCAGGATATTTGCCCTTAAATTAACAAAGGTATTTCCAGGCTCCTTCCTATGCATGCTGATAGATCTGTAGAAATGGGTGAGAAGGACAATCACTCTCTAGCTGATGAAATCTGAACTTCTGACTCTTGTTTGAAAAGGTTCAGATACACATACATAAAAGTCACTTGGCATTATAAAGGTAAGAGTTAAAGAAGGGGGGTTGTGGCAAGCTATGAATTCACTGAATGTGAAGGGTTGAGAATGATATGGATTTAATTCTAATGCAAGGTAAATTAATGACATCCCAATTTAAAAAGTGGGGCAATCAGGATAGCAGGAAAAAAGCTTTAATGCCAAATAAATCTGGGGAGAGGAATTAAGAGAGAGGAGAGAATGGATATTCTTCCTGAGAAAAGAGTCTTTAGAGTCCCAGGAGGCAACTTGCATCATCCCAGTGTCCTTGACACCTCTGCCACTTGTCTGAAAAAGGCACAGGTAATCCTTCCTTCTTCGATGCAAATTCATCTTATAACTTAGGATCTGCATTCCAGGTGCTGAGATATGAAGGTGCACATGGGAAAACTCATGTGCTCCCAATCCCCCCAATGTGTGAGCATCCAATTGCCAAGCTGATATATCTATACAGATTCGACCCGAGCCTGTGTTCCTAAAGGAACTCACTGTGCCACTTGGTGGCACCAAAAAGTTGCGCTGAGAACTATTTTCTCTATAAATATAAACTGCCACCCCTCCCTCCTCCGCTCTCTCCCCTTCCCCCCTTTCTCAGTAGCAGGGAGATTGCTGCACACATCGTCCTTAGCTCTGCTGTTCAGAACGCACTGAGCACAGGAGATGAGCTTAAAATCATCATGGGGAGGGAGCCTGGGACTGGAGAGTTCGATTCTGCTTTGCTGATCGTTGTAGCCCAACTTTATTGGGGGCTAGCTAGACCACATCTCACTGCCCACTGCAGGGCCAACAGTGGGTAAGCTTCCTAAGTGTGTGTGCCCAAGTGTCCCTGGGCTGAGAATGATAAAGAAGCTATTAGTTTGCTGGGTAGCATACAGTTTAGTTTGTGGGAGGGTGACAAGGGTGGAATGTGTGTGTGGGGGGTGGCCATTATCAATGAAGGTGAAGTCTGCTTCATTTGTGAAAAACCTTAGTTAGACCTGTTGGAGGATAAGGCAAGAGAACAGAAGGAATGTCTGCAAGCATTGAGAGAGGGAGTCTGCATGCCTTTGGATATGAGTGCCTGCTCTGAGTCTATTTGTGTATGATTTAAAATGCAAACTGTGATCCCCCCAAATATCCGAGATCTCAGAATTTAGAGAAGCAAAGGTGGAGAAGGGAAGGAAGGAGAATCACTTACGAATAGATCAGTTAGCTGCTGTGACCCAGCATTGCGCCTGCTGCGGAAAGAGGGGGGACAGTGGGTGGTTCTGAAAGCACAGCTCTTTCACTAGGGGGAGAGTCTTTTTTTTTTTTTTTGAAGCCCAGTCTGAGTCCTTCTGCTCTCTCCTTCCCCTGGATGTGTTTCACTTTGGACAGAAAGCCTGCTAGTTACTCAGAGTGGATGCATGAGTGGCATGCCAAGGTGGGAGCCGAGGCTACAGCAACTTGGGGAAAGAAACAGGTCAGGCCCAAGAGCTTGCCAGTGGCCATAGCCTCACATGCACTTAGGGTCCAGGAGAGGGAAGTGAAGAGTCTTATTTGATGGGTTTTTCAAAGTGTTGTTAGAATTTCAGAATGACCCCCATTTCTCTCCAGAGCAGGTGCTGCGTGGAAGGGAAATTGAGGCACGATTAGCAAGCGTTTGTGCTTATTTAGGTACAATATTGGTGCTGCCTCAGCTGAACTGTAAGCTTGAGTAGCCAGTCAGGTGAATTCTTCAACATTTTACTTCCTGCTAAGAAATTGACACAGAATAGTGGAAGGCAGCTTCTCCTTTCAATCATCTTTTCCATTCCCTACATGATATTTTATTGTTCTGAATTCCCTGTGATTGAGCTCGAGTTAATCTGTATCACTGCTGGACATTGACTTTTTAAGGCGGTCGAGAAAGCATTGCCTTGTAGTACCTGCAGCCCCTTCTCCCAGTGAGGTATGAGCCAAAGTTTGCCATAAAATCCTAATTCCTGTTAGTTATACAGCATTATAGACACTCTATTCAGAATTTTGGAGTGTCTAGGTAAGCTGTGAATTGCCAGGTGTGCTTTGAACTCTTCATTTCCCTCATAGAGCACAGGAAAATTTATCCTTTAATTTTTCTATTAAATCTATGCAATTGTACATTTATTAATCAGTTGTGACAGTTGGAGTCCTTCATGGATGTCAATTTCTGTTAAAAGGCTCTTTGGTAGGACTTAAAAATACTGCTTCCTGAATTCATCAATCTCCAGCCTCCTCAGAGTAAACATTTTCAGCACTCCGGACAGATCCTTCTGTTTCTTAGAAAAATGTGGATAGAGTTTTCTACATAATTGCTTCTCTGAAAAGAAAAGCTTTTCTTAGTTTTACTTTCTGTTTGCAAAATAAGTATTGTAGATATTTTCAGTGCACCTTTTCTATCTCTGTGCTGTCAAGTGGCAGTATTTTGACTGTGGTCTATGCTCAAAGGGAAACTGGACTCTTTAATGTTCATTTATTAGATGTCATGTTGAGATTATTTGGGGGAGAACATGTGTTTGAACAATCCAAATACTCACCAGGTTTTTCACTTTACTTCCATAGGTAGCCTCTGGCTCCTACAATCACTTCATAGCACACATTATGGACATGTTGAAAAACATCAAGGTGAAAACTGAAAAATTCACTCATAGGTACTATATCCACTAGTCCAAAATATATAGATTTTAGAAATACTTGAGTCATTACATACAATATTCAGTTTTACTCTGATAAATGATGTTATAATATTTTCTAATAGAACAATCTTCTCATTAATTGTTTACTTTTTGATAAATGCTATTAATCAAATGTTCTTTTTCTTCAAAATATTATATGAACCCTGTTATATTACTTTTTATAAAGTTATAAGAGCAATTTAGATAGAGAAAACTAAATTAAGTGTGAGTAAAGAGTGAGTAAAATTACAGGTAGAAGATGGGATAAAGTTAATCATGAAAAATATTTTACTTATTTGTAAACCAATTTCTCCCAGTTTTCTGTCCTCATGGGATGAAGAAAGATATTCCTCCATATGTTTTCTTGCTGTTATTTGAGTTAGACCGATATGTAGTTAAGATTATAAACTGACACTATAAAATACTGAAGACTGCCTTATGTGATAGATGTCGATATAATACTAAAACTAATCAGTTTAAAGCTTAGATAAAATGAATGTGTGTTACTACTTAGCAGAAACATTCGATAGTTTGAAAATGTTATTTTTATTCTCCAAAGAAATATTAACCCTAGTTCTGATGCATCATTTAGTTGCAATTTTAGTTAATAGCGCTCAGGAAATCAGAGAAGAAAAGAGCATCAAGAAATATTTTTTAGCTTACGATTTATTTGCATTATCCAAGTAAAGAAAATTTCAACTTGGACATTGACTTTTAAACTCTTTGTAAATGAGATAATATATTTCTGTTATTACTTTAGCTCAGTTGGTTAAAATAGCTCTAAAATAATGATACCATAGGATTGCTTTAAATTCCTTTAAATTCACAGAAAGGAAAAAAAATATAGATTCCCCAGTTCTCATCTTGTTTGAATTATATGTACCATTTGTCAAAAGATGCTTTTGGCCTCATGTGTGTTCACCTCTGCTCTATTACTTACCATTTATCGAACACATCAGGCACCGTGCAAACATGCTAGTTATGTTATTTAATTCTCATAACCATTATACAAGGGAATACTTGTTTTACTTTTCTGTTGGTAAAACTGAGGTTGATTTTTTCTTCCACTGTCAGATACAAGGAATTGGTTAAAATTATAAAAAATATACATCTGTGTTGTTTAGAACTCTCGTCTTCCATTATATTGATAGATATGGTATAGCTAAAATTTATGGAATCATTTCCCCATGCTTTCCAGTGAGTTGTGCTGTGACTGACAATGCAAACCCTTGCTCAATATTGCATAAGTTTGAATATCAGATTTGTGTATTTACTGGCTATGTGACCTTCAGCAAGTTACTTAACATTGTTCTGCTCCTATTTCCTCATTTTGAAAATGAGAAACAGCTTCTAATTCTATTATGTCCATTGAGCGATTATGATCATTTAATTGTAGAAATATAAATAATATTCTAGACCCACAGGAGATAGTATAGAAATGGTAGTTATATCTGTTAGTACCATCCAGACTTTTATTATTTCTTAGTTATTTACACAACTTGATAATTTGGAGAGTTCGACTTCACACTTCCAAATGCGCACTTGTTTCACTTTTCCCCATGCAGATTTTTTATATCAAATATTTCATAGGTTCATCGTTTTATTGAATTAAATTTTCTCAAAAATCCTTTGATTGTTACAGAATCGCTGTCTCAAATATAGACTTTTCTTGACCAAGTAAATCAGGAAATTTGAAGGAAAGGCATTTGGAAAACAAATACATTTTATGTAGATTGCAACTTTGTTGGTCTGTAATGGTATCAGGAAGAATTCTCTCATAATTTATTTTCATAATACTCTATTTGTAGGAAGATGACTTTAAACTTTTGAGCATAAATGCTTGAAGAATATGACAAATGCAATATAATGATACTGGTGGGCACTTTAATCATAATATTGTGCATTTATAATGTTTTACAGAAGAAATACTGAGAAGTAGTTCCTAAAAATCCATTCTCTTTAATACAGTAATGTAATAGAACACTTTGAAGACCCAGAGGATATTCTTTTAGTGCTATATTATTTTTTTAAATAAAAACATGACTTTGTAAAAGTTTTATATGAATTACTATGTAAAGTTATTGTTCTTTATGTTATCTTGTTAACAATTTACTGAAGTTTGTAGTTCATATAAAAAGTGGACTTTGTAATGGTAGAATATATCAGGGTACTCTCTTTACATTTATTTGTTGTAATTTATGAGTATTTACAACTATGCTCATTTAATGTAAGGCAATATCATCCTTGGTTTTCAGAATTTAATCCTTATTTTTCAAATTGTAATTGCAAGCTTCAAAACATGGTAATGCAGACAGAAAATAGTTACAAAGAAAAGAAGGAATAGGCAAGTCTATTCCAAACTATTCTCCTTAGGATTATTTGGAAGTTTCAAAGGTTTGTGAGACTGACACACCCATATGATTGGTTCTTAATTGCAACCTTGTTTAAAATATTTTATTGTCTTACTAGCACAACATTGATTAACATCACTGTCTATGATTTAGGGGTGTAGGTTCACATCTCTTCAGATGTTTGTTATCACAACACACCGATGTCCAGGGCTCCCCTAATGCTCACCAGAGTCCATTTGGAACCTGCTCCTTTACTCCCCACCTGGTAGTCTTAATTCAGCAGTCAGATTTTTGGGGTTTGTTTATATTTAGGTTTTTGTTTGTTTGTTTTTTGGTGATTATGTAGAAGTTTCCCAGATGAATTTCATGTAAATCAGTGGTTTTCTATTTGGGATGAATTTGTTCTGTGGAAGATATTTAACAGTGTCTGGAGACTTTTTTTTTTTTTCTTATCGCAACTAGCAGGGTTGTGTGCTACTGGCATCTGGAGACCAGGGATGTTGTAAACATTCTGTGATTCATGGACAGCAGCCATCCCACAACAAAGAATTTTCTAGGCCAGAATGTCAAGTGTGAAGAAAGAAATCCTAACATAAATGATTCCTAGAAATAGTTACCTATATTTATTTGTCTTGTGTGTATGGCTTCTGAATATAGCTGATAGGCATTATATAAGAATGTAGTGGGAATCAGAATCTCCAGGACGTTTTGCAATCAATGCATAAGATTTAACCAATCTATCCCGTTAGTCCAATGGGAAATATTATCTGATTATGTTGAGTGTGGGCTCTGGAGCCAAAGAGAGTTGGGTTCATGTTCCAACTCTGACATTTTTTATAGGTTTAAGATTTCTGGCAAGATCTTTCACAACTATGCCTCAATTCCTAGAAATATTCAACTCAAAAAGTATGCCTACCTCACAGGGTATTCTGATACATAAAATAATGCTTATCAATTATTTATCAAAAAGCAGGCACTTAATAAATATTAACTATTAATAAGTAACAATAAACTGAGTTAGAAATACAAAACCACATTTTCAAGCACCTGAGGATAGGTAGTATAACATGCACAATAGTGCTTTGCACTCCTTAGAGATGTGCTATAAATAATAAGAAAGCAGCTGAAGGCTGCAAAATGGGTAGAAGCCTAGAATCCCAGCTTGATGATTAAATCTAGTTAACAGTAAATTACATCATTTTTATTGCTTTCCTGTAGAAGGATGTTTTAGGTCTTCATGGACTACTGATCCAGTTGTTTAAGTGACTTACAGTGATTTAGTGATTTTATATTAGTCTGGTGCCAGCACCTTTTAATTAATGCATAACATTACAGATGTTACATTTGCACAATATTATTTTATGGCCTCTTTTTTGGCATAAGGGGGTCTCAGTTAATATATGGGCTATTATTTTGTCAGGGTTGAATAGAGAGAGTATTGTACTTTCTTGTTACAAGGTCACAGATATGTGTGCAGGATAGCTACAACAAAGGAACTTTCCTCACACTATAAAGCTCTTGGTATTATCATATCTCAGAATGCCTCTTATCTATGGAATGCACTTGTTTTCAGGAAAATATATCAAAAGAATCCATGGTGTATGCAATATTGACACCCCAGACTCTTTGTGATGGGGCTGCTCAGGCGGAAGTAATAATTTTAGTGTTGATGTCCTGAGCTGTGTGATTTGCTTGTGTGGGGATTAAGTTATATAAGCAACATCTGTGCCAGAAAGATGATCAGTATTTGAGATTGTTGAAAATAAAGGACAATGTGAGCTATGAATCTGGTTACAATGTAAATTACTTTTCATGACAAATTCTACCCACTAGCATTTCTACTTCCTATTCATTTAGGATACAACATAAAACTGTATGATTGTGTAAAGCAAATGCTTTCATACATATTAAATATATGTCACTGTTTTCTGAAATGTGTTAGTGGTAAATTGTATTGGGAAATGAACCCAAAAATATAATGCCCAATGAAACAACCTAGTGCTTCTGAAAATAGTACCATATAAGTTGTACTACTCATGTAAACTCTCGTCCTTTACACTTTAATTTATTTTTTTAACCTACTGTAAGTATTATTTTCAAGATTTATTTATTGATGCATACAAGGACTGGGGTGCAGGCCAGAGGTGTGGGGGGTGAAGAAATCATCAGATACAGAGTGGGGAACAGAACAGGCAGATTGACCGAAATACACTGCTGAGGAGAGCAGTGGGTGAGACAGCAGAGGTCTGCTGTGCCATATGGGTCAGCTCCCTAGCCTGGATAAAACTTGTGCTGTAGTGACTGCTAATAGCTTCATAGTGCTGAGACTTAACCCCTATTGCATCGCATTGCATAATACCATCATGCACACATCATCCAGAGCTGACTGCATCATTTTCTGATGCAATGTGATACTACCGCAGGCGACTGCTGAAGTAAGCTTACATCAGCAGTGCACTATAGAACGCCCTGTTGAAAAGGTTGAGCTTTAAAAATATTTCAGACTTTATACGAGAGAGTTTAAGCTACTGTTCCATAGAACTGCTATTATTTTATCCATTTAGGCACAATGCAGAATAGTCATGCCTCGAAAGTGCGTTAATAGCGTGGACAATTTCTGCTCTATTTGTGGGGAAGTAACACATGCCAACCAGAAGAAAAGTATTACTTCTCAAGTGAAGAAGGCTTATCATCTTTCCTTTGGATGCAAGGTTGGTGACCAAGACAAGCCTTGGCCCCCACATGTATGCTGTGCTACATGTACAACACAACTTTCACAGTGGTTAAATGGCAAAAGGCCATCAATGTCGTTTGCAGTCCCCATGGTGTGGAATGAGACAAGCAACCACATCAAAGACTGTTACTTCTGCTCAGTTCCTCCTCTTTCTGTCGGAATAACGAAGCAAAAGAAGTCGAGAACAGTCTATCCAAACATTCTATCTACATTGAGACCAGTTCCACATGGTGAGGGACTTCCTATTCCAGAACCTCCAGTAGAATATTCTCTTGATTCATCTGATGAGGACAAGGGTGAGCCGACCTGTTCTTCTCCTGCTCCATCAGCATTCAGTGATCCATATTTTCACTGTGGTGTATCATCAACCCCACACAGACTAACAAAGGAAGAACTCAATGACCTGGTTCATGATTTGGGCTTATCCAAGAACAAGGCAGAATTGCTAGGATCAAGACTCCAACAATGGAATCTTCAAAAGAAGATGTCACAATTACTTGATATCGAAAGTGCCACCAGCAGTTGGAGCCTTTCTTCAGAAAGGAAAGTACTCTGTATTCTATTCTGATATTGAGGGCCTCATGAATGCCTTAGAAATCACTCATGACCCACAAGAATGGATTCTGTTTCCAGACCCTTCGAAACTGAGTCTAAAGGCTGTGCTTTTGCACAATGGAAACCATCTTCCATCTGCTCTATTCCTGAACATCTGTACAAGAGACAAGTGATGAAATCTAAGAAGTAGTCTATGACTTTATTTTTTACAGGTATTAACCATAGGCCTATTACTATTGGCATGCATTTCGTGATGTAAACATCAATTTATTGCATATTACAAAAAAAAAAAAAACACCTAATGCCAAAATTAGAATTTGACTGCCATATTCGTGTTGAACACATACACATTGATAGGGTGACTAATTTTATTTCAGTAACATGACTTTTGTAAAAATTTGTTGACCAGTGTTATCTACAAGAAAAACCTGACTTTTTTTTTTTTTGCTAGCAACCCCTGCCATCTGAGAGTTATAACTTAAAATAAATAATTTATTGTCTTGAAGACTTTTTCCTATATGTGAAATAGTGATAACCAGGCATTCTTTGCAGAAATTTTGCTTTTGGTTGACAAGTGATTAGTAATGGAAAAATCTGATTAATAATGGAAAAGTCTGTACACTGAATAAAATAATATACTATTACCATTTCCCTTCTTTTTCTATGAGCCCTTCTTAACTGAGTGAATGAATGAATTTTGTGGTGAAATAGCCAAAGAACAACAACCTCACTCATTAACTTGTACAAAAGCAGCATAGAGCAAGTCCTCATCAAAGGAACATTGTATAGTATCCACAATTTATGAGGTTAAGGATTAAGGGCTGAGGGTCAAGTTAATGCCAGCTTTGAAACTATAAATTGCTAATATTGTAAAATGTGAGCACATTTATGTCAACAATATCATGTATTTGTCCTATATAAATATTTTCAAAAGTAAATGCATTGCAACATTGTTTATGATAGAAGAAAAAAATATAAGCACTCTATATAATAAGAAAGGCTAATTAAATACCATTCAACTGTTGAAAAGTAATAGATAAATCTTAGCTCATTTGATTTGGAAACTTAGCCAAAATATTTTCTTTCTACCTCAGATGTTCCACCTGTGAATATGTAAGCTAACACATGGCAAGCTCCTTGTGTGCTTTAGCTATCATTATTGTCCCATTATAAAAATTAAATAATATGGAAATATATTTATAATGAATTATATGTGGAAGAATAGAAATATATTATGTTTTTCATATTAACACTCCATTTAAATAATAAAAAAATCTGTGTGCATGGTTTTATGCTCAGAAAATTATAGAAGAGCAGACATCAAGTTGTACAATGTGATTACACCTGGATTTTGTGGTGACATTTTGCTGGGTACTGGTCTCAGGCCTGCTACAAATCATTTCATTTCCATGTGTGTCAGCTGAACTGATCCTCTACAGAGCTCTCTAGTTCTATATTCTATTTTCTTAATATGTTGAAAAGCCATGGAGGACACTATATGTTTCTCCTGCCACTTTGTCAGCTCCTGCTTTTTTAGAAATTCTCTGTTGCCTGGACTCATTGGGCAAATGAAGTTTCATTATCTATTTTTTTAACTTTCTGTGTTGTGAAAGGGGTACTATCTTGGAATCTCAATAGGTTATTTGATGAAAAAGACAAAAGGAGTCAATTCATTTTATTTATTTGTTCAGTCAGCAGAATTTTTTGAGTATCTTTTTTGTGTAAGAGTTATTCAGGTACTATGTATGACACTGATACAACCCTAAGGGGTCTGAAGTCTGTTGGAAGACAAAATGTTTATAAATATCTATGATACTAGCTTAGTAATAAATAACATGAAAGCATAGATAAAAATGTCACTGCAAGGTGAGGGAGTATTTTACAAAGGATCTATTTTAACATATTCCATTGCTACTCTTTAAAACTCTTTGAGGTATGTGCTTTTCTCATTCTAATTGCTAAAAAGAGCTGTGACTCAGAAGTAAGTGATCAAAGGTAAACAACCAACAAATGGCAATGCTGTATTCAATGCCAGGTCTGCATGACTCCAAGCCCTTGGTCTCAATGGCTCTGATATACAGGACATTAAAAAAAAAAAAAGAGTAGCAAGAGAGGGAGAGGGAGGAAGGGAGGGAGGGATGGGGGGAGGCAAAGAGGAAAGAGAGAGAAAGAGAGAGCACACCAGCGTGAACACCTACCTGGTATCAGAATCAACGCAAACAAAACCATGGGAAAAGAGTTGTACATGTGGAAGAGAGACAAAATTAACTTGACTAGCACTCTCTCAAGGAAGGGCAGATTGAGGAAAGATACTAATGTCAGTATGTTTCTACATTTTGTTTCATATATACAATCTAATATTTTTGTGAAAATTAAAACATATCTATTTTTAATTTTCATCTAATATATCATGAATATTTCAAATTACATTCCTCACCACCACCACATACACACATATTTCACAAGAGAAAGTTTCTGTTCAAATAATGTTTCAATGTCTTTTTGTTGGCTTCTCTTTATCGCTAGGATTCTAAACACTGGAGTTTCCTGAAACTCAGACTCAAGAGCTGGTTTCTTTTCTACTTCTACTTCCTGAGTGAAATCATTTTGATTCATGGTTTACAGAAAAAGGATATCCAAACACCTCCTACAATTCTGTCTGCTATGGAAACCTTTCTCTAGTAATTCAGCCTCTTATATTAAGCTGCTTATTAAATATTGCTTCTTGACTCTAATACATAGCTAAAAATTGATATATCAATGCTGAATTTTTGTTTTCCAAAAGAATCTGTTCCTCCACCATTTTCTCCATCTCAGTCAATGTGGTACTAACTTTTATTTACTCAGTTTTTTCATTGATTCTTTTCATGTCTTCATATTGTAAATCAGATCTTACAACAAATTATTCTACTCTATCATCAAGATATACTCAGAATCCTACCAGTTCTCACCATCTATACTACCATTTCCCTGACACAAGACACTACCATCTCTGCCATTTGATTATTGCAATAGCTTTCCAGTTGCTCTTGAGCATATGCCATTGTGCCATAATTCTTGTTAAAATGTTGATCAATTGTAGCCTTCTTCTATTGGAAGCTTCCAAAAATCATTCTTTAATAATGATATAGCTAAAGTCTTTCAGATTCAACATTATCACACTATTTCTGGAACCATGCTCCAATTTTTCCTCTCTTCCATGTTTGTTCCAATGTAGTAACAATGGCTTATATACTGTTCCTCCTCATACTAAGCATAAATCTGCACTTGATTTTAATTTTATCTGGATGTTCTTTTCCTTGATGTTTGTATAACTCATTCCTTTACTTTTAGGTTTTTATTAAAATTTTAATTTTTCATTTTATACTTCTATTACATGAAAATTCCCACATTTCTGACACTTTCCTTTCCTTCCCTGTTGTTTTTTTTTTAACCTTTATCACTGTGTAACTTACAATATTTTACTTCCTTGTTTTATGTGTTGTCTAACAACCTCTCCTCATTATAGTTTCCATAACATGTAAGTTTATGTCTACTAAATCTATAACTAAATCTTTAGGACCTAGAAAACTACTTGGACATAGAACAGTTACTCAATAAACAGTTATTGGACAACTGAGTGATGCTGATAGAGATGACGTGTGCTCTACTAGAATATTAGGAATTTATGCTCTTAATTTTTTTTTTTTGTTTGGGGAGCATATGGGATGATTTATCCTTTAATCTTATAATAAATTGAGCTGTGGCACAACACTGTCACATTTCTAAGCCATTTTTTATTTCAAAATGCATTTTTCAGGTATCTGAGCTTAATAGATAATAGCAACAAAATAAAGCCGTTGTGTATTACCAAGACAATTTATGAAGCGATCTTTGCTTTATTTTCTGGCAGGTCCATCATCTTGTGGGGAATGTCAGGGTGATATAAATCCACTTGTACTGGATAATCATGTGCATTTGTACATCTTTTATTATTGAATCATGCATTTTCTTGGAATGTTGCTGAATCTCTACATTTGAAGGCAACTGCTATAAGATTCCAGTTCAAACTGTATTTCAGGGCTCCCTGTCATTTCTATGGACTTTGAAAATACTTCTCATAGGAAGGGACAGTGAGACAGTAAGGCATCTTGGAAAGTTATGGAATCGTTGAATATTGAACTGGATTCTAACTCCATCACTTTCTAAGTAATTGGCTAGTTTTTAAATTTATTGAAACCCAATGCATCTTTTGTAAACTAGATATAATACAATGATAACTATATCTTAGTTTTATTATAAAGATTATTGAGTTATATACATTAAACCATCATTAAATTCCTGGAATTAATCCCACTGATCATAGTATATAATCCTTGTGACATACTGTTGAAATCTATTTGTTAATGTTTTGTTGAAGTTTTTTGCATTGATGTTTATCAAGGATATTGATCTATAAATTTTATTTTCTTGTGTTGTCTTTGGTTTCAGTATTAGGATAATGTTGGCATCATTAAATATGCTGGTTTTTAAAAATTAAACAATATGGGTATTTGTTAATCTTTAAAAGATTGATAAATTTGATTTTTAAAGTCATCTGGCCATGAACTTTTATTTATCAGATATTTAAATTATTTTTCCAATTTCCATTCTCGTCATCAATTTGCTTAATTAATCTTTTTCTTCTACATATATATGACTATTACTTTTTCTTATCTTGTTAAACCCTTAATCATTATATAACATACTGTCTGTCTCTATTTATTACTGCTTTTCGTAATTGGAATTCTGTTTTATCAATCTCTATAAGTATAGCTGTTCCTGATTTTTCTTGGTTGCCATATTCTTAACTATTTTCTAGCCTTTAACTCTAAGTCTATGCTTCTCCCTTCATTGATACAATGAAACAACAAAAGGTTGGCTTTGCTTTGAAATCCATTAGGTCACTCTACCTCTTAAGACAGATGAGTTCAGGCTACTTATGTTTAAGGTGATTATTGAGACATAAATATCTCTTGCCATTTTGTTATATTTTTGTTTTGTCTTGTCTTTTTTTTTAATATTTGAGGTCTTCCTGTTATTCTTTATATTCTACTTCCATTGTCTTAAGTACTATTTCTGCTATTTTTGAAGGTTCTACTGAGGTTAGTTTATATTAGGCTATTTGTGTGGTACATTGGGTGGTATGACCTCTTGCTCATTCTATGGGCCACATTATTGCCTCAGTATTTACTTTTCTGTTGTTTCAAAGTAACTCTTTAGAATTTATTTCATTTGCATCTTTGTGTTGATTCATTCATTTAGGTTTCTTTTTAATTTCAGTGAATCTGCTTACTTTTTCTTCTATCTTGAATATTGATCTCACTGGGTAGGGGATTCTGGGATGGAAGTCTTTTTGTATAAGTATCTTAAATATCTCCTCCTAGTCCCTTCAGACCTGTAATACTTCTATTGATAGGTCCTTTCACAGTCAGCTTGGTGTCCCCTTATAAGCTACCTTAGTTCCTCTTGATATTTTTTACATACTGTCCTTGTAGATGATTTTTAAAAACTTTATTATAATATTTCTTTGAAAGAAAGTGTTTCTCTTGAAACACTTTAGGTCTCTTGGATAACAATGTTTATTTTTGTTTTTCCTTATGCTGAGATGACTTTCAGTAATTATTTATTTAAATAAAGTTTCTATCGTATTCTTTCTCATCATTCTCAGATTCCCATGATATAGATACTATTTTTATTTAAGTTATCACAAATAGTTCTTAAATTATTTTCTTTTATCTTAGTATTTCCCCCCACATTGTTCTATTCATCTGTTCCCCAATATTATGGTTTTGAACTTATTAATTCTCTCTAATGCTGTTTGTCTGTTGTTGAAACTATCGGTTGTATCTTTTAAATCAGCTACTGTGTTTAATAACTTCACTATTGCTAATTGTAGCTGCTTCATATTTTAATTTTAATTTTATCCTGATGTCTTTTATTTCTATATCTCCTGCTTTTTATTTTTAGTTTTAGTTTTAGTTCTGTAATGTTGTTAGAGCTCGTATTCTGTCATCTTCTGAATTTCTGCTGGCTTGAGTCTCCACTCTGTCTCCCCTTATTTTATTTCCTTTTGCTTCAGAATTGATGGTATATTGTTCTTTTCATTTTAAAATATTTATGGGTTGTAACAGGCATGTATTATCTAACTATTGTCTTTGTACCTGTTAAAGAAATCTAAGAACTGGTTCCATAGGATGCAGTAGGTACAAAAGAACACTGGTGAATTAGAACACCAATAGATCACCTCCAATAAACTCAGGAATTCAAAATTCTTACTGTGCTTTGGGTGCCTGTGTTGTGTGGGAGGGAGGGATCCATAGTGATTCCTCCCTCTAGGCCAGCTTCTCAGACTTACTATCTCTTGTAGTCTCATGTGCACTCTCACTCTAGGCTATTTTTATGCACTAGAGATAGTTTTGTGCACAGTTGTTGATATGGAATCACAGATACACAGTCACTGGGATTTAGGTGGTAGGTGTTTTGAGTATCAGCTTGAGCTTTAAGTAGAAGCTTCTTCTAAGAGAAAACCCAAGCATTCAAATCTGTTTTTCCCTGCCAGTTCCTGCTCCAGGTATTCTATACCTCAGGTTCAAGTCAGTAATCCTTGATCTCTACCCTCCACTCCTACAGCTTATCAACAGTACACCCTCTGTCCTGTGTGCCGTCTTTCAAATTGCCTTAATGTAGTGCAGTGCTGAGTCTCAGGAATCCTCAATGTTGGTATATTCCCAAGTCAACAGCAGTAGGAGGCTCTGCAGAGCAACTGCCCCTCCTTCTTGTGAGCTGTACTGTCTTGTCACTCTAAGCAAAGTTCACTGGAAGATTTTCCTAGCTTTTCCTGCCAGATCATTGTTCTCATATTGATCTGTGGTCATCAGGTTTGTTATTTTTTTGAACCTTGGATGTTTTGAGCTTTGTTTTACTGAAATTTAGTTGTGAGTATCTGGAGGAGTTGAGTCTGGTGTCTGCACTCTGCTTCCATCTTGTTGGACTCTCTGCACTAGTCTTTTATTTATTTTTATATTTTTAATATTTATTTTATTTATGCATACAAGCTGGGGTGCAGGCCAGAGGTACGGGTGGTGAGAGGATTCACCAGAGACAGAGTGGGGAGAAGAACAGGCAGATCTACTGAAATACACTGCTGAGGGGAGCAGCGGGCGAGGCAGGAGAGGTCTGCTGCCATGTGAGAAGCTCCTTGGCCAGGGGTCGAATACCTGCTGCAGTGGCTGCCAATAGCTTCATAGTGCTGTGACTTAACCTGTTGCACCACCAGGGAGGCCTCCCTGCACTAGTCTTTTAGACTCAAAACCTGTGAGTATACTCTGAATCCTCTCCATTTTACTACCCACATGTCATCCATTGACAAATCCACTTGATTATGCTAAAAATATATCAGATTGTGTCAGTTTCTCTTCATATCTGTCAATATTCATAACCAAGTCACTGGTATTCTATACATAGGGTATTATGACTAAGACAGTCATAATAATAAGCTCCTAGTCATAATAATCTCCTAGTCAGTTTTTTAAATTCATTATCCAGACTAATAAACAACTGTACCAGCCTTTTCTAAGATTGAATGGTGTCAGTCACTTGTTTACATCTTCTCTATGACATTTTATTGCACTTTACCACCAAATTCCCTACAAGAATCTGTAAGAACATACATGGTCTAGTCATTTCTCGTTTTCCAACCTCATCTCATCCTACTATTCCGCCCACTCATTATGCTGTAGCTGCACTTTTCATGTAACTTACTATTCATCACTTTATTGTTCTTTGCATTCATCAGGTTTCAACTAAAGTCACCTTTTAGAGTGTTAATTTGTAAGCCTCATGAGTATAGAAATCATGCATACCTTATTCATTCTTGAATATTTAGTTCCCGAGAGAGCCATAGCGTAGACATGTCATAAATATTTTTTAAATGTGTTAATAAATAAGTGTTTGGTGGATGTTGGGTGCTTAATGAAATATCATAGTAATTATCAACATATATCACTGCATTTTTTGATACATTAGTCTCTGCCATACAACAGTTACTAAAGACTTGGGATATTGAGTTAAATAATAATATATTCTATAGTAGGAATACAATATTTTAGTTTTATTGTATATAAGACTGGAATATATATGTATGTGTGTATAGATATATATAGAGAGTTATATAGAGAGCTTGTGTAAAATAACACTTAAAACTAATATACATGGAATTGATATATTATTGTTATCATAAGGAACCATTTATGATCTCTCATAATACTTTAAATCTCTTATATAATGAAAAATGACTAATGATTTCTCATTTGCTATTATTCTAATTAAAAAAACAAATTTAAAATTTATTTATTTATGCATACAAGCTGGGGTACAGGCCAGAGGCGCGGGGCAGCGAGAGTGTTCATCAGAGAGTGGGGAGCAAAACAGGCAGATCAATGGAAATACACTGCTGAGAGGAGCTGCGGGCAAGGCAAGAGAGGTCTGCCTTGCCATGTGGGAATCTCGCTGGCCAGGCGTCGAACTCGAGTCTCGGCTGCTGCCAACAGCTCCACAGCCCAGTGCCTAACTGCTGCGCCACCAGGGAGGGCCTATTATTCTAAATTTAATGACAAATTATTATTCCATTTACTTCAGATATTTCTGTTTGCTGGCAGTAAAATTTGCATGATCATGAGAATAAACATGGGTCCTCAGGTCTTTGGTCTATGCAAAGTATGTGGAAGGCTAAGGATATTCAGATAATTTCCCAGAGAGAAAGATAATATCAATCATTGTTTTTCTCCCCTTATGTAGATTGCCAAAGTCCAGAACAAAGTCATTTTCCCCCTTAGAGAGTTCCAAACACTTAGTTACTCTGGCCATTTAGTTATTTGATAGTTTTGTATTTTAGTGTTTGGTACAATACAGAGGGAAACTTTCTCTGTTGCCATAGGAAACAGTAGAAGGAATCAGTGAAAATGAATAGAAATGTGATTTGTTTCATAGTCTTTTTGTGTCTGAACTAGAATTTTTACAGATCTTATGAATTTTGAAAACTATTAGTAGTCTTGAAGAAACATAATCACATAAATTCCTAAACAACAATCACCTGTGTTTGAAATGTGGTGCTTAAGGAGTTAGTCACTTTAAAACAATTTGAGGTCCTTGACTGATCAAGATGATAGCATCCGAAATGAGTCACTTATACAATACTCTAAACTCAAGTCACATTTTTTTTCAGTTACCTTTTGCAAATTATTCTAGAATTTGCTGTAGGCAACTTGGGACAAAATTTCCTGTTTCCCATGAGTGCAAATTGAAATAAATGACGATATTCAAAGCATACTAAATTTCTATGTTGGAAGGAAGTTCCAAATATGTAGCCTTCCAGACCTTTGAGTCTTCATGATGTGGAATTTTTTCCTGAATCAGAAATAGAGAACTGATTACTGTGAATTTTATTATGTCTGTAATTAATTTGAAGACTCTGGAGGATCAAATGAGTTGCCAGAGAAATTTTTGTCCTCTCCACCTAGCCACAGAATGCCCTTGGAAATTTATTAACAGAGCAGAGCAAATCTTGAATATATATAACCTTATTTACTGTTCAAAGCATTTGCTTATCTTATGTTGATTTCTATCAGTGCAGCCTAGCACACATTACACCCATTTCTTTAGATGAGGAAACTATGATGCAGGGAGGCTAATATTTTTAAATAATTTTTAATAACAAACCTGAAATTTGAATTTAAGGATTATTTTCCCTACAAATTGATGCCCATTTTCCTATGCTTTGATGTCTATTTGGGAGACATTTTAGTTTGTAGTACAGTAATTCTCTTCGTTCTCTACTTACTTTAGGTTTTATTTTTTAAAGATTTATTAATTATTTCTGCACACAAGCTGGGGTACAGGCCAGAGGAGTTGGGTTGCCAGAGGGTTCACCAGAGAGAGTGGGGAGCAGAACAGACAGATCGACTAAACACACTGCTGAGGGGAGCAGCGAGCAAGGCAGGAGAGATCTGCCGAACCATGTGAGAATCTCCCCAGCTGGGCGTCGAACTCCCATCACCACTGCCAACAGTTTATAGCGCAGCACTTAACCGCTGTGCCACCAGGGAGGCTCAACTACTTACTTTAGTTTTAAATTATCTACATAGTTTCATCTTTAACTTATATGGAAATTAGACATGTTTTTATTTATTGGGGAGATTATTAGTTGTGTCACTGCACAATTAATACATGCTCAATCCTGAAAATTTGGAAAGACACAAAACACATTTGTAAAGCAATAATAGTACGCAAAAGATCCCATATGTTTGATATTTTGTGGTCTGTTTTCCTTCAAGCTTTCTGATGTGGGCAAAGGTTTGCATATAAGATGCTTTTTCTAACATCCACATGAGAATAGAGTTTGGCCAGACACACATAATACTTGATTTTGTGTTTTCCAGATGAACAAATGTAGGAAAAACTGTATTAATCTAAGCAGAGCAGGATTGAGAAGCTATATCAGCTACTTCATCAAATCACAAAGGAAACAGATGGAGGAGAGTCAAAGATTTTAGATTTTTTTTCAAGTTATTAACATCAGCAAACCCTCTCTCTATTAGCATATTCCATTTGAGTGTCCCAAACGGGTTGCCCATTCTGTTTTTTTTTTTTTTTAACAGGTTTTGAAGATCATGATCACATGGATGCATCTGGCTAAATGATACCTGGGGACATGATGGTCCATTAGAGAGCACGTTTAAATTACTGGCTAGTTCTTTGCTCTGCCACTCAGTATAGACTTTGATTTTCTCTATCCAAATCCTCCTAAATTTTACCCAGTATGATGTCTTCGATAGCTTGAACTCTCTTCCTAAAATGGTCCTTTTGTTGATCCTGTCAGTCCTGCTTTTGAAAGAAGATGTCCGAGGAAGTGCACAGTCCAATGAGAGGAGGGTGGTGGCTCATATGCCAGGCGACATCATTATTGGAGCTCTCTTTTCTGTCCATCACCAGCCCACTGTGGACAAAGTCCATGAGAGGAAGTGTGGGGCAGTCCGAGAACAGTATGGCATTCAGAGAGTGGAGGCTATGCTGCACACCCTGGAGAGGATCAACTCGGACCCCACACTGCTGCCCAACATCACGCTGGGCTGCGAGATACGGGATTCCTGCTGGCATTCTGCTGTTGCCCTAGAGCAGAGCATTGAGTTCATAAGAGACTCTCTCATATCTTCAGAAGAAGAAGAAGGTTTAGTGCGCTGTGTGGATGGCTCTTCTTCTTCTTTCCGCTCCAAGAAGCCCATAGTAGGGGTCATTGGGCCTGGTTCCAGTTCTGTGGCCATTCAGGTCCAGAACTTACTTCAACTTTTCAACATACCTCAGATTGCTTATTCAGCCACAAGCATGGATCTGAGTGACAAGACTCTGTTCAAGTATTTCATGAGGGTTGTGCCTTCAGATGCCCAGCAGGCACGGGCCATGGTGGACATTGTGAAGAGGTACAACTGGACTTATGTGTCAGCTGTGCACACAGAAGGTATGGTTCTTTACTTTAACAAATATGTCTTATTATGCCCTCAGGAGGTTCCCAGTTAAAATTGATATTTTGTAAAGCTAAAATGATTTCATTCATTTTGATTCCTTTGAATTTCCTATTGGTACCAGTAATATACGAAGGAACTATGTGGTTGATGTCTAAAAGGATAAAGATTTAAGTGAATATGATTGTTTATGTGGCCATCACTTGGTGAAATTAAAGTTTTTCTTTCATTTTGTGTTATTACATTGTCTGCACTTTTGCTATAATGATGCCAGAGATTTTAGCTTGCTAGGCTTCATTGAATGCCTCACATTGTTTTTTTTTTTTTTTTTAAACATTTTAAGGTTGCTTCAACTGCTTATTGGTTTTGGTAAGAGAAGCACATAAGGAAAATTTAGTTCTGCCTCAGGTGTGCTGTTATAAAAAATACCAAACATTTTAGACTCACAACTATTTTTCTACAGAGGAGTATAGTTAAATCTGAATTGGAGATTCTTATGAATTAATTTTATCCTTTTATGGAAGGTACTCAGGAAGTTTAAGTTTAATAATTCAACATTTGTTTGTTTTGTAATTTATTGTTTCTTCATGCTTAAATTAAGTGAAGAAGGAAAATGTTATTGAAGTCTTATGACAATAATATCGGTCCTTCTTATTATTAATATTGCTTTATAAATGATTTTACATACATTATTTGTTAGTTTTCATCCAAGGTTGGGATAAGTTTGGCTTGAACCACAGAGGTTTAGTGACCTAAATGGTGAAACTCACTGGTTATGTAACACTTAAGCATAATATACTGCATAAATTGAACACATAAAATGCAGGAGAATGTACAAACCATTTTTATAGCTCATTGAATCATTGTAAAATTTAGTTGCGATAAAACAACAGCAACAAAACAGTCTTTCTATCAGTGTAGTAAAAATAATCCAATTCTGTAAAATTTGGGGTTGAGTTATTGGGAAATTAGTGAAATAGCCAAAGTGAGTTACTTAAGAGGGTGGGAATCAATCACCAATTGAACAGAGCAAAATTCATCGTCAAGTGGCATAATATGAATTCCACTCTAAATAATATTCGGAGCTGCATGAACATAGTGTAGACTTCTACATTGTAATGAAACTTCTGTGCCTTTGAGAATTTTCATGTTTAAATTTCATAGGTTATTTCCTGAGATGTTGATATATAAAGATTTTGAGCAATGCATAGGTGATTGCACTAAGAGACCAGATATTTTTCTTAAAAAACTAAGCTATTGCATTTGATTCTCAAAAGCCAGTGATACAGATAATCCAGAGGCAGCACTGGTTTACAAAACTGTAAATGATTTGTGACTATAAGTTCACTCTTCTTAAGATGTATTTTACTGCCCCTCTACCAAAGTCTGTTGGGTCTCCTTTCCACTGTGCTCAGCCCTCATCTTTGGGCGGCCTCAGCTTTCTAGTCAGATTTTGAGGGTTCATTTTGGTTTAGTTCTGTCTGTCCCTTTGTTTGCTTCTTTGTATTCTACTTATGAGTGAAATCATCTACTACTATTTATCTTTATTCTTCTGACTTATAAAGAAATTTCACTTTGTTTCACTAGGGATTGAATAGTGTTGAGAATTATGGTGAATTTGGGATGATCATGAGAATAATTCAGATACATAAGCTAAGCTTTATGTAGCTTGTAAAATTAACACTGGAAAGTAATAAGTATTAGGTTAGCATTTAACCAATCTTACTGTTGAGGAAACAGAGGTAAAGACAAACAATTTTTATCTTAGTTTTATATAATTAATTATAGAGCTGGACCTTGACAGTTAAGATTTATGTCTAGACTTTTATTTTGTATTACCACTCCAAGGCACTGTTTTTTTCCTTCTCAATGATGACAGGCTGATCAAAATTTTACTGCCTATCTGAAATAGCAGCAGAGACCAGAAATTAATTAATTCATATAAAAATTAGCTTTGAGAAATAACACAGTACCTTTGTCCTTGATCTGTAAATCAAACAAAGTGCTTCTTTTCCTGGTTCATCTTGAAGGTTTTGCAAACTCCGAAAAAAATTCAGTTATTTCAAAAAAAAAAAAAAAACCCTGAAAACAGTAGAGCTCTAGAAATCCTTGTATTTATGGATTGATTGGACGTTTATATTGGTTACCACAGACAAAACATACTTAGAAATCTTAGGATGCAGAAAATTTGCATTCATATATCACTGTCAGAAACATTATTATTAGTGACAGAAATATATGTAAGCTGGGCAGTGTGTTCAGAGGGATGCAACCTCTTATCTTCTTTTCCAAAGAGACTTCTTAGGAAATCTTATGGACTCATAGCAGATAGCCTTTAAGGGAGATACTGTTGCTTTCCTCGGGAGAAAAAAACAGGACCCTCTTACATATCAGGTTGTGACCAGTGATCAGGGAAGAAATATTTTCTTACGTCCTTCTTTTTTTTGCTTATACAAGTTCTGGTTTAGAATGTGATTCACCTGATTCATATCTGAAATAATAAGATCCCTGTTGTTTCTACTCTCTCAGGCACTCTGCTGTCCATTAATTGTTGAAAATATCAGAGCTGACCCCATCCCCAAAACTTCCTGTCTAGGATGAATAAGTTAGAAGTAACTTTGTTTCAGTGGATGTCTTTGCCTTGCTCCCTAATACCTGGTGTGACATGATCATGTGGGCACTGAAGTTACAACTAATTAGATGCTTCCTTCAAAATGAAGATCCTCTCTGAGAGAGTATGCCTGTTAGATTGAATATGTATTAATTTTATCGATGGGTGCTGCATAAATTGCCAATTTTTCTTTGTGAGATCAATAGATCTCACAGAGATAATATTGCTGCCCGAGATTTAGAGTTGTATAGTCAGAACATTGATTTCTACTACTTACTAAAGAGCTGGTCTTGTCACTTCTTTCCTCAGCCATCAAAACTTTGCTTCAAAGTTTATGAAGTTTAGTAATGAGCAACAGATGTTTTTGTTTGAAGAAAGCTAGGGAATAGAAGGCATGCCATGAGGTCTTTATGTTCCAATGTTAAACAAAATATGCTGCAAACTACTCAACACTCATGAAGTAGCAACCTCAGAAAAAGGATAGAGATCCACAAAGCTCTTGAAAGCAGATCTCCCTTCTCTTGTCTCCTCCTCCTCCTACCCCCTCCTACTCCTCCCTCTTTCTCTCTCTTTCTCCTTTTCACTCTCCTTCTCTCTCTCCCGCTCTCTCTCACATTCCGTATTTTCTTTATCACTTCCTTAGTTACTAGAAGTTTTTTATATTGCTTAGGCTGTTCAATGAGTCTGGTAAAGAATATTAAACTCATTATCTAATTAACTTGAGGGTGTATATGTGAAAAAATGGAGATTATATTAGTAATAATTTGGAGTTGGATAAATAAAACTAAACTAAAAGGGCTAGTTGTGCCAAAAACAAAAGTTCACTAACATCACAGTTAAGAGTTTTTACTATGTGACTCTGAGAAAGTCACTTCAACTAAAGGGGCAAGAAAGGATATTTGTGAAGAGCTCTTTACAGAGTAAATCTGTCTGTGATCAGCTTTTCTCTTGCTTCTACATACTGGATTAAATTTTGGGTATTACGTTCAAAATAAATGTAATAAATTATGACCTTTCGAATAGAAAAAGGAAGATTTGTTCCACAAAACTGTATGTAGCTTGTGTGTGGCAAAACAAGACTGTGGACAGAACAACTTTTAAGTCCAAATTTTATGTTGGGGTGGTTCTGACTTTAAGGAAAAGGTTAATCCACATCTGTTGATTTGCTTTCCCTTCTAGGAAACAAGAAAACAGTATTTGTTTCCATACTGAGAAAATCTTTTAAACATATTTCTTGTGTCCTTTTAATTATGCCTTGAATGCAACACCTTTCCTTTTCCCCATGGAAGAAATTGCAGAAAAAAAGAAAATAAATTAAGGAGGAGGTGAGTGGAACAAGTTGACCTCATAAAAGACCTTTTTGTGTTTCTGATAAGTACAGCCTGTACCTGGTTGTTTCTGTTCACACCCCATTGCAGCCTCCGCGCTGTTTTTCAGGTGGCTATAATGGGAAGAAACATTTTGGTACACATGTTTTAGATCACTAGGACTATTTTAATATGACACAGTCTTTGTAAGGAAAGATTTAGGTATTCATGGACTAGGAGTTATGAAATCTCATTTTGCCACATTTGTAAATATTCCAGAAAGACTGGCAATTTAACAGAATGTTGAATTGAGGAAACTTTTTGCCAAGAGGTGTGATAGGCAGGTGTATACATTTTAGGAGACTTTGAAACAAGATATCATGCTCCAAGGGTGAACTTTATGCAAGAATTTTCAGGCATATATGAAGGCATTCAAAAAGATAGAGCAATTTTCTAGTTATCTTTTCCAAAAAAAATGTTTTATGAGCTATTGTTAAACTAGTTTAGTGGATTGAAATCAACATTTTTCATTGAGTAGAATAAAACAAGATAGAGTAAATTATAAATATCAGAGTGTATTGCATGATGGTAAAAGTAGATACTGTTTTGTAAGTTTTTATTTTAATTGCACATAGCAATATATGTGTTGTTGTGGTCATTATTTAAAGTGCATTTTTTACTATGTCTTATAACCAATGTGAAAAGAAAGCTTAAAAGCAACTTAGTCTACTTTTCTTATTAATTTTGCTGATTATTTTTCCACTTGAGAAATTATACCAATGCACCAGCTCATTCTTCCGTAACAGTATTATTTGGCTTATATATCCTGTATAAGAGGGTTTTAAGTCTTGTTATTAAAAATAATAAAGAATTTTGAGGCACTCATGGTAAGAAATTATAGACTTTGAACAAAATGAATACAATCTGTTGTCAATAAATGATATAAACTTCAGTATGGGGCAATGGGAAGGACACTAAAGCAAGAGGCTGGAGGAGCATCCCTAGTCCTAATTTTTACCAGAGATCAAAATAAGCCTGGGAGAATTTTTTTTAATATTCCCACACAGTTCATTAAAAATAAATATTGATTTGCCTGCATAGATCTGCACAGGGAGAGACCATTGAGGTCTTGCTCACTGCCCAGACAATGCAAGTGGCCCAGCCAACATGCAGCCCATCTTGAGCTGCTCCATAGAAAGCCTCAGTTACTATTCCTACAACCTGGTAAACACCCAGAAGTGTGAGAAAAAGACCTGTGCCAAACAGAAGCCCAAAATACAGCAGAGCAAATCTGAAAACAAGTAATGGGTAGAAAGAAAAACACAAATGGTTTATTGTATACCACAGAAAGAAGAAACAGTCTCCGGAACCCAATAGCACCGATATGGAAGACCTTTCCTTCCTCTCAGATAAATAATTCAAAATTGGCAAGATCAAGAAAATCAAAGAATTACAGCAATAAAAGGTAAATTAGAAAAATAGATCAGGGACATACAAAAAAATAAGAAAAGGAAAAGAATGTTATGAGAAGCACAATCAATGAAGAGAAAATTTATATTGAAACATTAAACAAGAAAATAATGGAATTCCATGATGTAAAATGATCATTGAAGGAGATAAAACATTCTGGAGAAAGCCATGGAAATAGAATAGGCCATATGGCAGAACAAATCAGTAATCTCAACAGATATAAAAGAATCAAAGTAGAGGGAAAAAAGGAAAAATAATGCAGGAACACTTTAAGAATTTTATGACATGAGAAAAGGAAATATAAGAATCATAGGAATACCAGAAGAAGAGAGAGAGAAGAGGTCTGAAAAATTATTTAAGGAAATAATTGAAACAATACTCCCAAACCTGTAGGGAGGAAATAGACATACAAATACATGAAGCTAAAAGAACACCAAACTACCCAAAGAAAAGGAAACCTATAGCAAAATACTTAGTAGTAAAACTTGATAGAGTCCAAGACAAAGAAAAATAATGTAGCTGATAAGGGGGAAGAAACAAATATACTGTAAATAACAGCAATAGACTAACATTGGACTTCTCTGAAGAAACACTACTAGTAAGAAGAGAATGGAGAGATATATTCAATATACTTCAAGACAAAAAATTTCAGCCAAGAATATATTACCCTAAAAGACACTCCTTCCTGTCTGAGAGTTACTCAGAAAGACAAAAATCTCAGGGAATTTGCAACCACTAAACACTCCCTCCAAGAAAATTAAAAAGAGATTTATAATTTAAACCAAAGAAAGAAATGAACACAAAGAACTGAACAAGGGATTAAATAGAACCACAAAACTATGAACAAAATGGTGATAACAGACTTTTCACATATCACTAATTATTCTTTTTTTTAATATATATTTTTATTGTTATTTATGTCTTTTACATTTTGTATTCCCCTTGGGTAGCCCACCACCAATTCACCCGTGATCCATCTCCATGGTCCCTTGTGTTCTTTTCTATTCCATTTTGTGCCCTTTCCCTTCCCTCCCTCCGCCTCCCTCCCCACCCCCCACTGATTGTCTCTCTCCCACCCGGCCTCCCTATAGTCCTGTTATAAGTGAAACCATTTGATATTTTTCTCTTTCTTTCTGGCTTATTTCACTGAGTATGATCCCCTCTAATTCCATCCATGTCACTGCAAATTGCATGTGTTTATCTTCTTTCCATGCTGAATAGTATTCCATTGTGTATATGTACCACATCTTCTTGATCCAATCATCTATTTTTGGACATCTGGTTTGCTTCCATACCTTTGCTGTTGTGAACAGTGCCGCAATGAACATACGGGTGCATGTATCCTTTCGGATTAGTGTTTTTGTATCCTTTGGGTAAATTCCCAAAAGAGGGATTGCTGGGTTGTATGGAAGCTCCATGTTTAGCAGTCTGAGGAATCACCATACAGCTTTCCATAGTGTTTGGACCAGTTCACATTCCCACCAGCAGTGTAGAAGAGTTCCTTTTTCTCCACATCCTTTCCAGCATTTGCTGTTGCCTGTATTTTTAATGTGTGCCATTCTCACAGGTGTGAGGTGGTATCTCATAGTGGTTTTGATTTGCATTTCCTTGATTATAAGTGATGTTGAGCATTTTTTCATGTATCTGTTGGCTATTTGCTTTTCTTCTTTGGAGAAGTGCCTTTTGAGCTCTTCTGCCCATTTTTTGATTGGGTTGTTAGCTTTTTTGTTGTTGTTGAGTTGTGTGAGTTCCTTGTAAATTTTTGTTATCAATCCTTTATCAAATGTATTGTGTACAAAGATCTTTTCCCAGTTGGTAGGGTGTCTGTTAGTTTTGGTTAATGTCTCTTTTACAGATTCAATGCTATTCCAATAAATCTCAATGACATTCTTCAAAGAAATAGATCGACTACTGATGAAATTCATATGGAACCACAAAAAACCTCGCATAGCTAAAGCCCTCCTAACTAAAAAGAAAGAAAATGGAGGAATTTCACGCCCTGATTTCAAACTATACTACAAAGCCGTAATAATTAAAACAGCATGGTACTGGAACAAAAACAGACAGAAAGACCAATGGAACCGAATAGAATACCCAGAATTAAAGCCACATATCTATGAACAACTAATCTTTGACAAAGGATCAAAGAAAT
>PVIJ01002640.1:28237-147668 GCA_004024925.1 Scalopus aquaticus
CAGCCACATGCAAAAAAATGAAGCTAGACTACTACCTCACACCCTGCACAAAAGTCAACTCAAAATGGATAAAAGACCTGGATGTAAGACCTGAAACCATAAAATGTATAGAAGAAAATATAGGCAAAACTCTACATGACATACATCTCAGCAAAATCTTGAAAGACACATCCCTCAAAGCGAAAGAAGTGAAAGACAATATAAACAGATGGGATTATATCAAAATAAAAAGCTTCTGTACAGCAAAAGAGACATTAATCATTAAATATTTTTGAATGGGTGAATGGCTTAAAGCATGAACAACAATTTGAGGAATAGTCCCATCTGTAAGGTAAATGCAAAAAGCATCAGGTTTTTCTTCGCTACCACCATTAGATTTAATGTTGGACACCTGCGGTCTTGCAAGAGTACCTTATGGTGGTGTGGGCGTGAGTGAGTGGGCACATCTGGGCCTGGAGAGGCACTATGTAAGGACGGCATCACAGGAGTGAGGCATGCAACAGAGGCAGCATAAGCAGAGGCAGCAGCAGAGGCCACTAGACGAAGCCAAAGAGCCCCCAAAGTGAAGATTTGTCAGGGGGCTAGGAGGCTTGCCAGCCTCCTGGACCTCCTGCCCCTCTTGCATGCCCTGTACCTGGTTGTCTCACTGCTGAAAAATCATTGAAAGCCTAAAAAGCCACTGAGGGCTCTAGAAGTCATCCTTTACCTGTCTCCCTGAATCATAGGGAAACTGCCCCATGCCTTGCTGGCACTACACCATCACAGGTGACAAAACTGAGGCACCAGTAACTTAAATGAAATGTTTTTTTTTAATTTCTAAATTTTGTGTTCCTTGACAACACTGATCAACTTTTTTTCATTTTTTACTCTTTAGTGTCATTGTCTCTCTCTTTTTTTTTTTTTCCAGCAAGTAACCATAAATAAGAGACATTCTGCAAGGGGGTGTGGAAAGAGTTCAAACTAGTGTAGGAAAGCACACAAGGGATTATGGTGATGGTTCACAGGTGAGTTGGTGGTAGGAATTTTACAGGGAATGCACAATAATGTAAAATATATAAATTATATATGTATATATAAAAAATAAAATAAACAGAGAGGTAAAAAATAAATGGAACACAGTTTGTTAAAAAAAAAAAAAAGCATGCACAGGGATTAGAGTTAAAATTCTCAGTACAAATTGCCTACCCTTGAATTCTGTCAACTCAAATTGCAGAGAGCTTTGTAATTCAGTATTTCTGTGAGTTGAAATATCTAGGAATATCCCAGTCTTGAATAGAACCAGTTCTCCCAATATGTTTGGTATCTGCCTCTCCAGCTTATAAAACCTTCCTTTAACTGAATCAAGGGAGTAGAAAGATGGAAATAAGGAAGCAGTTAGTTAGTGTATTGCCAGCCCATGAGCTGACAACAGGAACCTTGTTCCACAGGCTGTCACTTAAAAAGATCTGTGCTAGTGATTGGTGACCTTGGTTGTTGGTTATTTTTTTTCTCTTTTTTGAGTATTTTGCTTTCTGTTTATGACATTTGGGAAAGGAGAAGACTCAAAAATAACTCTTTGGGTAGATTTTTTTTTCCCCAAAACTCCAAGTATCTACTGAATCTCATTCTTTTTCTGTCAAGTGGTGTTTATTATGATGTCATGGCAGAGTACTTGAGAATTAAGTGAGATAATAATTATGAAGCCCTTAGAACAGTGCTTATAAATATTAGATACTGTAAAAATGTGTTATACTTATTGCTTTGACATAGGATATTGCAGTGAATGAGCTCCCACTTGTAATGGATTAACAAACTTCTACAAACTAGGGTGGATACTGGAATTGGAACTGCTGCTGCCTGAAGTTCTGTGTCTAGGTGCAGTCAGTCAAAATATCCTTTAAGACAAGTATCTTTGTCTTTTTCCTGACCCTTTGTTTGGTCCCCTATATTCTACCTATAAGTGAAACCGTTAAGTATTCAGTATATCTGCTTGCTAATTGAAGGAAGGCCATCATATAACCACTTTTGTTTGTTTTCATTGTTATAGATAAATTGAATTATAATTATATATGCAGAACAGGTAATACTTATTTTTCATAATTCCAATAGTCTCTCATGAAATTCTGTTCTGTCTCACTCACAGAAAAGATGAGTTAACTTAAAAATGTTTTTCAGAATGTGAACATACTCTGCAATTTCTGTGATAGTAAAATCTATAGTCTGCCTGCAAGTTTTGTCTTTTTCCTGACCCTTTGTTTGGTTCCCTATATTCCACTTATAAGTGAAACCATTCATTAGTTTTCTTTTTCCTTCTGACTTATTTCACCGAGCATAAACCCTTCTAGCTCATTGATTTGCTGCAAATGGCATATGTTTATCTTTTTGATCTCTCAATAATATTCCACTGTGTTTGCATACCACTTTTTCTCCATCCATTCATCTGTTTTGGGGCATTTAGTTTTTATCCACATCTTAGCTATTGTAAATAGTGCTGCAATAAATGTAGGAGTTGAGGTTTCATTTCAAATTAGTGTTTTTTCTGTACTATAGGTAAATTGCTAGAACTAGAATGGATGGATATAGTCATTCTGTTTTAGTATTTTGCGGATCCTATACACACTGCTCCTTAGTGGCTGGACTATGCAATTTCACTAGCAGTGTAAGAGGGCACATTTTTCTCCATATTTTCACCATCATTTATTCTCAGTTTATTTTTTTTAATATGTGCCATTCTCACTGGTGTGAGTTGCTATCTAATTATGCTTTTGATTTTCATTTCCCTGACTATATGTTATTTTGAAATTTTTTTTTCATATACCCGTTTGCCATTTTTATTTCTTCTTTGGATAAAGCTCCTTTTAGCTCTTTGTCCAGTTTTTGAATGGGTTGTTTGCTTTGATTGGTTTAGTTGTATGAACTATTTGTAGCTCTTTGATATCAGTTCCTTATCAGAAGTATGGTGTGCAAATATTTTCTCCCATTCTGTATGGTGTCTCTTCATTTTGTTAACTGTTTCTATTGCTGTACAGAAGCATTTTTTTTAAAGATTTATTTATTTATGCGTACGTACAATGCTGGGTGTAGGCCAGAGGTGTGGGGTGGTGAGAGGATTCACCAGAGACAGAGTGGGGAGCAGAACAGGCAGATTGACTAAAGTACACTGCTGAAGGGAGCAGTGGGTGAGGCAGGAGAGGTCTGGCGGGCCATGTGGGAATCTCCCTGGCCGGTTATTGAACTCATGATGCAATGGCTCTGGATAGCTTCATAGTGCTGCATTTAACCTGTTGCACCACCAGGGAGGCCCTTTACAGAAGTGTTTTAATTAGATGTAGTCCCAGCAGTTTATCTTCTTCATTTCCTTTGCTTCTGGTGATGAGTTCTCAAAGATGTTTCTGAAGTTTATGTCATGCAGTCTTTTGCCTATGTTTTCTTCTATATATTTTATGGTCAACATATTTAATCGTCTTACATTCAAGTGTTTTGTCCATTTTGAGATGATTTTTGTCTAGGTACTAGTGAGGTACTATTCTAGTTTCATTCTTTTGCCTGCGGCAGTCCAGTTTTCCCACTACAATTTACTGAAAAAACTATACTTGTTCTGGAGTACATTCTTTGCTCTTTTGGTCATAGAATAGTTGACTATATACGTGGCTTTATTTCTGGGTTTTCAATTAAATTCCATTGTTCTGTGTGATTGTTTTTGTTTCTGTACCATGCTCATTTTATTATTACGGGTATAGTTTTAGTATAGTTTGAAGTCTGAGATGGTAATATACCTCTATTATTTCTACTTTTGGTCAGGAAGGCTTGGCTATTGCATGATTCTTGTGATTCCATATGTATTTCAGCAATATTTGTTCCATTTTGTTGAAGAATGGCTTTGCGATTTTACTGGAATTGCAATGAAACTGTAAATTGCTTTCGGAAAGATGGTCATTTTGAAAATGTTAGTTCTGCTGACCAATGAGCAGCGAAATGTCTTTCAATTTTTTGTGTCTTCTTCTATTTCTTTTAACAGTGTTTTGTAATTTTCCTTGTATAGGTCTTTCACCACCTTTGTTAGGATTATTCCTGGATATATTTTTTTTTTGGTAGAATTGTAAATGGGGTGGTTTTCTTATTTTTTTCCTCTTTCAGCAGATTGTTTGCACATAAGAAAACTATTGATTTTTGTGTATTGGTTTTGTAACCTGCTACCTTACTAAACTGGTTTGTTGTTACAAATAATTTTTTTTGTGTGTGTGTGACATGTTTAGGGTCCTCTCTCTATATTATTATATCATATGCAAATAATGATAGTTTTCTTTCTTTTTTCCCTATTTGTATTCCTTGTTTGTCTTTCTGTTGCTAGAGCTCCAGAAAGGACTTCCAGTATTACATTGAAAAACATTGGTGAAAGTGGTCATCCTTGTCTTCGTGCAGATAATAAAAAAAAAAAACTTTCAGGGTTTCCCTTGTGGTGCAAGGGTTAAAGTTTCGGTGCTATCAGGTTATTTCCAGTCACTGTAGCATGAGTTTGAACCCTGGCCAAGAAGCTGACCACATGGTGCAGCAGACCTCTCCTATTTTTCCAGCTGCTCCCCTCAGCAGTTTATTTCAGTAGATCTGCCTGTTCTGCTCCCAACTGTCTCTGGTAAATCCTATCACACACTACACCTCTGGCCTACACCCCAGTTCTTTTATGCATAAATAAATAAAAATAGGTAAAGGTATGTTCTTTTTATCCCAAGTATTTTGAAGGCCTTCATCATAAATAGATGCTGAATTTCATCAAATGCTTTTTCAATATCTATTGATGTGGTGGTATGTTTTTTATTTTTATTTTTGTTGCTGTGTTGAATTACATTAGTTGATTTTTGAATGTTGGACAATCTTTGTGTCCCTAGAATAAATTTCACTTGGTCATGGCATATCATCTTTTTGATGCATTGTTGGATTCAGTTTGCTGAGATTTTAATGGGGATTTTTGCAGCTGTGTTTATTAGGGATTTGGCCTCTAGTGTTCTTTTATGTGTGTTTTCTTTGTTTGTTGTTTTGTTTGAATTAGTGGAATGCTGGCTTTCTAAAATGTATTTGGTAGTATTCCTTCTTCTCAATTTTTTTGAAAAAGTTTATGTGGAAAAGATACCAGTTAATCTTTAAATGTTTGGTAGAACTCACTTGTGAAATCATCTGGTCCTGGGATTTTTATTTGGGGAGGGTTTTGTATACTGTTTCAATCTCAATGCTTGTAATTGGTCTGTGTAGGTTTTCTATGTATTCTTTATTTAGCTTTGGATGATTATGTAGTTCTAGGAATTTGTCCATCCCATCTATATTGTTGAACCTGTGTGCATATAAATGTTCATGGCGATCTATGCTTATACTCTGGATTTCTGCTGTCATTATTTGTCCTCTTACATTTATGATATTACTGAGTTTTCTCCATTTTTTCTTTGTGAGCTTCATTAGAGTTTTTTTTTTTTTTAACAAACTGGCTTTTGGTTTCATCGATCATTTAGATTGTCTTTTTTATTTCTATTTTTTTAATTTATACTTGAATTTTTATTAATCCCCTTCTTATGGATTTAAAAAAAAATCTATTTCTTTTTTTTAAAGTTTCATTTATTTATGCATACAAGCTGGGGTGCAGGCCAGAGGTGTGGGGCGGTGAGAGGGTTCACCAGAGACACAGTGGGGAGCAGAACAGGCAGATCGACAGAGATACACTGCTGAGGGGAGCAGCGGGCAAGGCAGGAGAGGTCTGTTGTGCCATGTGGGAATCTCCCTGGCTGGGCATTGAACTTGCACCACAGCTGCCGACAGCTCCACAGCACTGCCCTTGAACCATTGCACCACCAGGGAGGACCTATTTTTCTGTTTCTTTGAGATGGGGTTTTAGTTATTTTTTGGGGGGGTTCTTTCTTTTTTTTTTTAATGCAGGTTTGTATTGCCCTTTACTTTCCTCTTATATGCTCTTTTTTCTGTGTCCCATACATTTTAGAAGGTTGTGTCCTTATTGTTATTCATCTCAAAGTATTTTTTAAAATTTCTTCTTTGATTTCCTCATTAATTCAGTGATCTTTCAGTAGTGTGATGTTAGTTTACAAGTAATGGGAGGGGTTCTTTTCTTTCTTTTCATTATTGATTTCTTAGCTTAATGTGTTCATGGTCAGAGAAGATACTTGGTATGATTTCAATCTTCATATATTTGTTGATATTTGTCTTATGCCCCAGTAGGTTGTCAGTTGTGGAAGATGATCTATGTGCACTTGAGAAAAATGTGTACTCCAGTTTTGGGGGGGTATATTTCCTGTAGATGTCTATTAGGCCTAGTGGGCTAGATCTTTATTTAGGGATATTGTGTCCTTGTTTATTTTTTTGTCTCATTGATCTGTCCATTGGTGAGAGGAGGGTGTTGAAATCTCCTACTACATATGTATTTTCCTAATAACTGTTTTCAGAGATAATGGTAATTGTCTAATCTATTTTGATGCTACTTTATTTGGTGAGTATATCTAATGAGTGTTATGTCTTTGTGGTGTACTGTCCCCTGGCAGGGAGGATTCCCACATAGCGTGGCAGACCTCTCCTGCCTTGCCCGCTGCTCCCCTCAGCAGTGTATCTCTGTCGATCTGTCTGTTCTGCTCCCCCCTCTGTCTCTGGTGAACCCTCTCACCACCCCACACCTCTGGCCTGTACTCAAGCTTGTATGCATAAATAAATAAATACATCTTTAAAAAAAAGTTCAATCTTGTTAGGTTGGTTATTATATTACTCATAGCTTTCTTTTCCTTTTCCGTATCTTCTCTTAAAAATCTTTTTTTTATTTGTTTGTTTTTAATTAAGGCAATTTTAAAGTCTTTATCTGGTAAGCAGAGAAATTCTTCCATCAGTGTTGTTGAGTTCTGGAGGCTGATTTTCTTGTTGAAGTGTGTTTTTTCCAGGATGTGTTGCTTGACCATTTGTATTTTTATTTCTCCCCATTGAATGCTTTTGGGTTATTTCCAGGAGTAAGGTCACCAGACCAATGATGCTTTTCGGCATGACTTCTGGGTGCTCTTACAGGGAATGAATAGTTCTGCCTGGTGCTTTGGCAGCTGTGCTGGTAGATAGAGGTGGGGACAAGGCTTAACTCTTATCAACCCGACTATTTCTGAAGGTGTGTGGGTGGACTTTCCATCACTCATAGTGGGTCGTCATGGGCTTCTGGGGTTGGAAGTAGGCGGTTACCACAGCTTCCATCTGGATGCATGTCTGTTAGTTGGGTGGTGTGGTGGAAGGGGCTACTGTTTGCACCTATGGGGCATCCATGGCCGCTGCACTGCTGGGTGTGCACGATGGGGCATCCCTCAGCTTCCACCTGGGCTTCCATCTGCCAGATTGCTGGTGCAATCGGTGGGGCTTCCAGGCACTCCTGCTGGGCCATCAGGGGCCTCTGGGGGTGGCATATGTATGTTGGCTGGCTGGTACTGCTGGCAGGGCTCCAGGCATCTCTATGGGGAATTCAGAAACCACTGGAGACTGCTGGTTGTGGAGGGTGGGTGTTTCCACAACTCCCATCGGGACTGTGTCTGCAGGAGACTGGTGTTAGGGTTCAATTTAATAATATGCATATTTAACACTGCAAGTGAGAAATGAACATTATTTTTGAAGAGACATTGCTTTACTGCATTGTATGTTATTTAGAGGTATAGATTCACAAATCTTCAGATATAGGTTACCACACTGCACCCATAACAAAATACCCATAAACTTCCACTATATACCAGTGGGGCACATATTCCCTTATCCCGAGCCCTGCCTCCCATGCTGGTAACCTCAATTCTGAAGTTGTATTTATAGGGTTTCCTTTGATTTTGTTTCATCTATTCCTTCTTTTTTATTGTTTATTTATATTCCAAACGAGTGAAATCATTCAGTACTTTTCTTTCTTCTTTTATCACAGTACCTGTCTTTTCTCATTTAGTATAATCTCCTCAAGTTGAAACCATGTTGTCCATGGATGCACCTTGAAGACAGAAGAATAATTAAAAATTGCTGTAGTTAAAAAATGTAACTGCAAAAGAGAAGATGCAGAAAATAAAAAGACTTCTATGAGACATATATGTCTCAATGAACAGAAGAATGAGATTGAATCTTTAAATAAGAAAATAAAGGGAGTTCAGTATGTTAAAATATCAATGGAGGATTTATAAATTTCTGGAAAAAGATTTCACAACTTTTTATAAGAGTAACTTTCCATTGTGCATATATATGACATCTTATTTATTCACTCATCAGTCTTATGGTACAAAGGTATTTTGTCTATGTTTCCTTCTCTATATTTTATGGTTTATCGTCTAACATCCAAGTCTTTAATCCATTTTGTGTTAACTTTAATGTATGACGTGGATAAGTGGCCTAGTTTCATTTTTGTATGTGGGTTTCCAGTTTTCTCAACACCATTTATTGAAGATATTATACTTCCTCCAGTATATATTCCTGGATCCTTTGTCATCAATTAGCTTTTCATATGTTTGGGTTTATTTCTAGCATATCAATTCTATTTAATAAGTCTGTGTATATATGTTTATTCAAATTCTATGTTGATTTGATTACTATATTTTGGTAGTGTAGTTTGAAGTTTGGGAAAGTGGTATGTCCATTCTTCCTCTTTTTGTCAGGATCAGTTTGGTTATCTGAGGTCTTTTTTGTTTCCATGTAAATTTCAATAACGTTTGCTCTGTTTGAGAGATATCATTGAAAATTTGAAAAGAGATTGTATTGAACTGTGTATTGGTTTGGGTAAAATGATCATGTTAACTATGCTCATTGTACCGATCCAATGCTGTGGATGTCTTTCCCTTTCCTTGCATGTCTTCTATTTCTTTCAGCAATGTCTTACAGTTTTCCTTGGATAGGTTTTTCATGTACATTGTTAAGTTAATTCTGGGGTATTAAATGAAATGTTTCCTTGAATTCTTTCTCTTCAAGATCATTAATTGTGTATAGATATGCAGCAGGCTTTTGTATATTGATTTTGTAGGCTGCCACTTCACTGTACTGATTTATTATTTCTAATATTTATTTTAAGTGGAATCCTTACATTATTCTATGTATATGATCGTGCCATCTGTAAGCAGTGATAGTTTTATTCCTTCTTCTAATTTGAATTGCTTTTATATCTTTTACCTAATTTTGAAAGCTTCAACTTCCAAAACTATGTTGCATAGTAGTGGTAAGAGTGGACTTCTTATCTTAGATAAGAAGAGTGTATATTTTATCTTAGAGGAATCTTTCATTTTTTCACCATTGAATATGATGTCAGTTGTGAGTTTGGCACTTATAGTATTTATTGCATTGAGGGGGTGTTCCTCCTATCCCTGTTTTACTTAGAAATTTTTTCATAAGTAGATGCTGATCTCATCAAATATCTCTTTGCATCCATTGATTATGATAACAATAAAGTTATTAAATAATAAAATTGTTATGAAAAGTGTGCCGTCTTCCATTGAATCATATGAGAGGTCTGCAAATCTTAATTTACAGTAGAAAATCATTACATATTCCAGCCTCAGAAATAATTATCCCAATCTGAAATTTGGAAAGTAATTAGGTATGTTTTTAAGATATTTATGCACTAAGCCAAGGTATATAGGGGCGAAAGAGAGTAATCATACAAAGGAGAACCCTAATAAACACAACCTTCGCCCTGTGATCAAGTTTAACATGAAATAAATATAAACCACATTGACAGTATGTACCCTCAATACGATGTGATCAGAATGACATTTTATCTGCGGCCTTCTTCCCAAGGACACATAAGTACACTCTAATCATATGGAAAACATCAGAAAAATAACAAGGTTGTACCCTCTGCAAAATATCTAATTAGTACCCCCAAATGTGTAAAAAGTCATCAAAAACAAGAAATGCTCCATCATTTGTAATAGCAAGTAAATTCTGTGTTTTGATTTTGATTACTGTGTTGATCATAGTATATTTTCAAGTGTATCATACACAGTTCCCTTTGAAAGTACATAGAGAAGTTCAGCTCATTAGCATTGGGATGTTATCATTACTGACAGGGTGAATTTGAACTAAATTCTGGTTTTTCATAATTGATTAGTAGTAATTCTTATACGTGGACTAGCTGTGGCATTCTTTAGCAATTTCTGCCAATTTCTCCGCAATATGGAAATACTCAACTTGACACCTTTGACGTGATAATGGATATATATATCGTCTCTCCTATAAATGACTCCTATAAAATACACAACTGTGTAAGCACTAAAATTTTGAAGATATGAGTCTCCCTGGTGGTTCAAAGGGTTAAGCGCAGCACTATGAATCTATCCAGAGCCACTGCAACAGAGTTCAATCCCCTACCAGGGAGATTCCCACATGGCACAGCAGACCTCTCCTGCCTCCCTACTGCTCCCCTCAGCAGTGTATTTCGGTTGATCTGCCTGTTCTACTCCCCAATCTGTCTCTGGTGAACCCTCTCACTACCCCACACCTCTGGCCTGCACCCCAGCTTGTATGAAAAAATAAAAATAAATCTTAAAAAATTAGCCTCAGATTTACAAAAGTATGAAGTTGTAGTATTGTTTTCTTTCTATAAATCAAACCATGAATGGTAAACATAGCTTGTCTCTTTATTTAAAGTTCTAATATCATATTTTATTTTAGCAGATTTGCTAGTATTTTGTTGAATATGTATGCATCAATGTCCATCAGGGATTATTGGTCTACAGTTCCCTTGTGCTGTCTTTGTCTGATTTTGACATTAGGCAACAGTCCTTCTTCTTGTATTTAAAAAAATAATGTGAACAATGTGGGCATCGGTTCTTCAAAAATTTGATAAAAATCATTTTCTAAATTCATCTTATTTTGTGTTTTTTTTTCCAAATTTTAGCTTTGTAATATATTAGATGATCTTGGGTATATTCTTTCATTTCTCTGATTGCTTTCTGTTATTCAGTAAAGAGGGCTAGTTAGTGATTAGAAGGAAGTTCAATGTAATATTTGAATTAACTAATTTTTTAAAATAGAAACTATTTAATTCAACTTGAAAATTCTAGTTAATACCAAAGAGGGTATAGAACTAAGAATAAAACATTTAGGGCCTCTCTGGTGGCACAGCGGTTGAGCACTGCGCTGTGGAGCCGGATGCGAGTTCGACGCCCAGCCGGGGAGATTCCCACATGGTGGGGCAGACCTCTCCTGCCTCCCCCGCTGCTCCCCTCAGCAGTGTATTTCTGATCTGCCTGTTCTGCTCCCCACTCTATCTCTGGTGAACCCTTTCGCCGCCCCACGCCTCTGGCCTGTGCCCCAGGTGGTATGTATAAATAAATTAAAAAAATAATACAAATAAATAAAAAAAATTAAAAAAGAATAAAACATTTGATTAGTTGATTTATAATTTTTTAGCATTCCATCCTCCTTTGCCAATATATCAACATAGCTTTGTTTTAACAAATAAATTTATTTTATATATTTGAAATTATAAACACTAGTGTTATCTTCTATATTTAAGTTTTTTTTTTTGTATCTTTGTTTTTGTTGAGGTATTGAAGGAGGAAGATGCATTCGTAGGTTAGAGATTGATCTTGTTATTTACATAGTGCCAAAGGCAACATAGACTCAGTGAAAAGAACAAAAGTATTCTTTGTTAGCTACCTTTTTAAATTTATGCAAAGTGCCCTTAACTAAGAAACAAATTCTGAAGAAATTATAGAGTAAAATACAAGTGCAGGAATTTTAAACAGAACCTATGCACATTTATTGTCCCTTCTATACTCTAAACTTGATTTATCTTGATTGCTTTTACTGAAACCATCAATTGTGTGTGTCCAGCTGGAAATCACAGCTTGTATAATGTGAAGAAACAAAGTTTTGTCCTGAGCTTGCTTCAGAAGTACTATGGATATGTTTAAACTTAAGCAGGGAATGGAAAAGAATAGAGTAAACCAAATTTTTTCTTCAACATCAGAAGTTATAATGAAATTTTATATTGCATGAAACTTGTGAACTTAAGTTTTTTGTTTGTTTGTTTTTTGGTTTTTAATTTTTTGCATAGAAGAACTGGAGTATAGGTCAGAGGTGCATGGTGGGGGTGGGGAGGTGAGAAGATTCCCCAGAGACAGACTGGAAAATAGAACAGGTGGATTTACTGAAATACACTGATTAGGGGATCAGTGCATGAGACAGGAGAGGTCTGCTGAACCATATGTGGATTAGCTCTCTGGCGGAGGATCAAACTTAGGCCTTAGTGGTATTAGCACTGAGACTTAACCTCTAGTCACCAGGGAACTTAAGCTTTGAATGAAAACAGTAACAACGATGAAAGGACTACGTTCCTGGGGTTTAGATACCACTGAGAAAAACAATGGCTAGTGAATTCACAGTTATCACCTATGACAGCTAAAATTTTGAGCATACTTTATCAAATAGCTTTTGCAATTGGAATTTTTATTCATATTTCCAATTATCTGATTATTCAATTGTTGCCTATCAACCTATCAAACTGTTTCAATTGCCATGACTGTGACTGATTATTGCACTGATCTGTTTCACCCTGATTTAGTCTTTGTATCCTAAATTGTTCTAGTAATATGTCCATTTCTTTAAGCTTACTGTATTTATCAGCTATCATTTTTCATAGTAATCTTTATTTCTATGCAATCTTCAGTAATGTCTTCTCTTTCATTTATAATTCTGTTTATTAATATTTTGTCTTCTTTTCTTTTTTAATATGAATATATTGTAAACTTTTCTGGGACTCCCCCTTCCTGATTTAGTAGAGTGCATAGCTGTTTGCATAGGTGTAAAGCCTATAAAGCAGCTATGCAAAAATATACTACCTGCTGGTACCAGTCTTTTCTATACCAACTAATGGCTAAGGAGCCAGATAAAGAAGATTTAAACAATGAGTACCCAGCCTTTGCATTTCTACAGTGAACTCTTCTGAAAGGAATAAATTAAACGCCAGCATTTGCCTTCCTCTGGGCATAGATAGTATCAACATATATTTAGGTCAAAATAACTTAGAACCAGAAGACCCTCATGAATGATAATTACACTTTTAATGTCAATGACTCACTGCTTCTATCTAAATAAACTAATTTCAATATGTGATTGGTGGAACAGTTCTGACGAGTAAAATCTGTAAAATTGCTTCCTGAGTTCAAATGCTCATTTTGATTATCTAATAAACTTGTTGACTAGCTAACATTGAAACTTTTATTCCAGTTAACATTAGCCTGGTTAAAGGTTTAATAATTTCATTATTTTCTCAAAGAACTCTTAATTTCATTCATCTTTTTAATATTTTAAAATTATACATTGAAATTTATTAATATAAATTGATGTTATATTTTAAAAATTTATATTTATTAAGATAACGTTGATTTAGATTACAGTATATGTCTTAAGGATATAGATTTACACCTCTACAAATACATGTTATTTTACAATATTTGAATTTTTCCTAAAGGTGTAGTTCCTGCAGTTCTCCCACCACTACAGGTCCTTTAAAGGATCACCATAGCCCCTTGGGCTGTTTCTTCCCCTATTCTGACCCTCCTCCCTAACCCTCCTCTGCCTTATGCCTCAGATTTATGGTCAGCTTGCAAGTTTTGTCTTACCCGTCACCTTTTGTTCCATTTCCCTATATTCTACCTATAAGCGAAACCATCTAATGTTTTTCATTTTCTTTATGATTTGTTTCACTGAGCATAACCCTTTCCAGATCATCCATGTTGCTGCAAATGACGTGTTTATCTTTTTTGGTAGCTGAGCAGTATTCCATTGTGTATATATGCCACGTCTTCTTGATCCAGTCTTATCTTTTGAGAAATTTATTCCTCAAAATGTTTCCATATCTGAGCTATTATAAATAATGCTGCAATCAACATAGGAATGCAAATTTCCTTTTGAATTAGTATTTTTGTGTTCTTTGGATAGATTCTTAGGGGTAGAATCACTGGATTATATGGTAGATCTGTTTATATCTGTGTTTTCAATACCTCTCCCTCAGTCAATCCTAACATTTCCCTACACAATATGACGCCCTAAGTTCAGTGATTATTTCTAGCATATAGTTGCAAACACTTTTAGCATTTGCTAGGAACATAATAGATAATAATCAAATGTTTGTGGAAACATGACAAGGAAGAAAAAAACATAACTCCTTTCTTTTATGTAATACTTCTTTCCTAGCACATAACCATTTGCCTACTGAAGAACATCTAATCAAATTCTACTTTTTATCTATGCATTTTGGTCATTAGAAAAATGTGGACGATAGAGCAGCAAGCAAAAAAAAAAAAAAAAAAAGATGAAAATTCCTGTTTGTGGACCTCATATTCTAGGGGTGAAGACAGATAATAATAAAAAAAAATAGGCAATAAGGTAATTTTATTGTGGGAAAGTCTACATCAGATGCTAAGTAAGGGGTCCTAGAGAAGCCTTGCTGGGAAGGCATCTTTAGAGTAATGATGTGAAGGAGGGTAAGACAATCCATGAGCAAGGCATATTTTCCCAAATTTTTGTGTCTTCTACTGTTTCCATTAACAATGTCTTATAGTTTACTTGTATAGGTCCTTTATCTTTTTTTTTAAGATTTATTTTATTTACTTATGCATGCAAGAACTGGGGTATATGGTCCTCCCTGGTGGTGCAGGGGGTTAAGTCTCAGCACTATGAAGCTATCCAAAGCCACTGCAGCACGAGTTCAATCCTCAGCCAAGGAGCTGACCCACATGGCACAGCAGACATCTCCTGTGTCATCAGGTGCTTCCCTCACCAGTGTATTTCAGTAGATCTGCCTATTCTGCTCCCTACTCTGACTCTGGTGAAACATTTCACCCCCTGTACCTCTGGCCTAGACCCCAGTTCTTTTTTACATAAATAAATAAAGTAAATCTTAAAAAAAAAGAGAGAAAACACAAAGACTCCACGGGAAAAAAAAATTAAAACAAGTCAATTCAACAAAGTGGCAATTGCAAAATCAATACACAAAAGTCTATTGGCCCCCTATATGCAAATCATACCATTCATAATCACGCCAAAAAATTTTAAATGCCTAAGAATTAATGCAACAAGAAAAGACAAAGAAGGGCCTCCCTGGTTGTTTCAGGTATTAAAGTATCAGCACTATCAAATTATCAGCAACCACTGCAGCAGGAGTTTAATCCCCAGCCAGGAGCTAACCCACATGGCTCAGTAGACAGCTCCTATCTTACCAGGTGCTTCCCTCACCAGTGTATTTCAGTTGATCTGCCTGTTCTCCCCACTCTGTCTCTGATGAGTCCTCTCACCCCCTCACACCTGGGCCTATACCCCAGTTATATTTTTTAAAGATTTATTTATTTATTTATTTATTTAAGAGCTGGGGTGTAGGTCAGAGGTGCAGGGGGTGAAATGTTTCACCAGAGACAGAGTGGGGAGCAAAACAGTCAGTTCTACTGAAATACACTGGTGAGGGAAGCACCTGGTAAGATAGGAGCTGTCTGCTGAGCCATGTGGGTTGTTAGCACCCAGGCCAGCAATGGAACTCATGCTGCAGTGGAGTGGCTAGTGATAGCTTCACTGTGCTGAGATTTAACACCTGTACCACCACTGAGGCCCGATCTTTGGGTTCTCTACGCAAATTATCATGACATCTGCAAATAATCATAATTTTACTTCTTTCTCAATTTGAATTCCCTTTATATCTTTCTCTTGCCTGGTAACTCAAACTAGGTTTTTTAATACTATGTTGAATAATGGTGGTGTGAGCAATTATCCTTGTTGGTGCCAGATCTTAGTAGAAAGGTTTTCAGTTTTTCACAATTATGGCTTTTATTTATGTTGATATGTTGATATATGTTCCAATTATCCCCAGCTTTTCAAGGGTTTTTATCATTAATGGATGTTTAGATCTTATCAAATGATTTCTTGACATCTATTGATACAATCATGTGGTCTTTATCATTTTTGTTGTTGATGATATGGTGAATTAGATTGACTGGATTTTGGTTAGAGACATTTTTGTGTCCCTGTTGTGAATCCCACTAGCCCTGAACTTTTTAATGCATTGTTCCATCTGGTTTGCTAAGATTTCATTGAAGATTTTTGTGTCAGTGTTCATTAGGGATATTGACTTATAATTATCTTTTTTTGTGTTATATTTGTTTGATTTTGGTATTAGAATAATGTTGATCTCAATTTGCTTCGGAATGTTCCTTCCGTTTCTTTCTTTTTTTTTTTTTTTGGAAGAGTTTGAGTAATGTAGGTATTATTTAATTTTTGAAGGTTTTGTAGAATTTATTAGTGAAGTCATATGCTTATGTTTGATCTGTTTAGAATTTTTATTTTTCCCTATTCAGTCTTGAATGATTTTATAATTCTGTGAATTTGTCCATCTCCTCTAGATTATTGAATTGTTAGCATATATATGTACATAGTAGTCTCTAATTATATTCAGAATTTCTACTGTGTTGGTAGTAATTTGTCCTGTTTCATTTTTTATACTGTTTGTGTTTCCTCCCTTTTTTCTTGTGAGTCTTGCTAGAAGTTTGTCTATTTTGTTATTTTTTTAAGATCTACCATTTTGTTTGATTTTGTTGATCTCTGGACTTCTTATTTTTATTTCATTTATTCTTCATTGATTTTTGTTGTTCCTGTTCTTCTGTAACTTTGGGGTTAGCTTGTTCTTTTTCTGTTTCGTTGTGCTAAGAGAGCCTATTATTTATTTCAGCCTTTTCTTGTTTCTTGATGTGGGCCTGTACTGCTCTATAATTATTTACCTGTTAGTATTAATTTACTGCATCCCATGCATTTTGGAAGGTTGTTTCTCTATTGCCATTTTTCTTTATTTTTTTTTATTCCTCTTTAATTTCTTCATTAATCCTGTGATCCTTCAGTAGTATGTTGTTCAATCTCTATATTTTCTAGGCTTTCTCTATTTTCTTTTGATTGTTGACTTATAGTTGGATATCTTTATTATCCAAAAAAATGTTAAGAATGATTTCGGTTTTTGTGAACATGTTGATATTTGTTTTGTGACCCAAGATATGGTCTATTCTGGAGAATTTCCCATGTGGAGTTGATGAGAGTGTGTATTTTACTTTTTTGAAGTAACATGCCCTATAGGTCCATGTTTTTTAATTCTTTATTCAGTGCTATAGTGCACCTGCATATTTTCTGTCTAAGTAATTGGTCCATTGGTGAAAGTAGAGTGTTGATACCCCCTACTAAAAATGTGATTTTTCCTATATCTCTCTTTGGAGTTATTATTAGTTGTTTTATATATTTCAGTATTGCTTCATTAGATGATCATACATTGATGAGTGTTATGCATTCTTGATGTTTTTTTCTGATATAACTATAGATGTCTCAGTCTTCCTCTTTGTTCCATTTAGATGTATAACTCTTCTCCAGCCTTTTACTTTGAGCCTGTGTTTGTATTTGGAGTTTAGGTATGTCTTCTAGATGCCGCAGAAAGTTGTTTTTTTGTCTACTGAGCCAACTGGATAATCTATGTCTTTTTATTATACTGTATTTTTAAATTTAATTTATATCCTTTACATTATTGTGTATCCCCTGTAGGTTTCCCAACACCAATTCACTTGTGAACCATCACCATAGTCCTTTGTGAGTCTTTCTCCCCTGTTTTGGTCTCTCTTCCTCTCTCTCCCTTGTAGAATGTCTCTTATTTGCAATTGTCTGCTAGATTTTGCTTTTGTTTATGTTTTGTGTACTGTTTTCTCCTTCTTATTTCTTTTTTGGCTCTCTTATATTCCTCCTATAAGTGATATCATTCAATATTTTTATTTATCCTTCTGGCTTATTTTGCTGAGCATGATCCTTTCTAGCTCCATCCATGTTGCTGAGAATTTTGTTAGTTTATCATTTTTGATCGCTGAACAGTACTCCATTGTGTACATGTATCACATCTTTTTGAGCCAGTGATCAATTTTTGGGCATTTGGGTTGTTTCTATGTTTTAACTATTGTAAATAGTGCTGCAATAAACATAGGTGTGCATGTGACCTTTTTGATTAATGTTTTTGTGTCCTTTGGGTATATTACTAGGACTGGATTTGTTGGGTTGTATGGAAGCTCCATTTTTAGTTGTTTGAAAAACTTCCATACAGCTTTCTAAGAGACATTTTCCAAAACAAATAGACAGCCCACTGACTAGGAGAAAATATTTGTAATCTGTGTCTTTTTATTGGTGTGTTCAGTGAGGTGATTTGAGGTGATTATTGATATATGAAAGTCTGTTATTGTCATTGTCTTTTTATTTTATTTTATTTTGCACTTCATTCTACTTTTTTTTAATTTAGTTGTTTCTGTGGCTTCCTCTTTTTAGTTTGTTTATATGAGCTACTTTTAGTATTTATAGGACAGATGGATTAGTGTTTGAAAATTCCTCAAGTTGCTTTATGCCTGGAAAGTTCTTTATTTCTCCCTGGGATTTGAAGGAAAGTTTGTCAGGATAGAGCATTATTGGCTGGCGTTTTTTATCTTTAAGTATTTGAAACATATCATTCCATTCTCTCCTTAACCATAGTTTTTTGTTTGTTTTTTCTTTAGAGTAATCCAATGTTAGTTTGATTGGGGTGCCTTCTAATTATCTGTCCTCCACCCTTTGCCAGCTTCAATATTCTTTATATGTCTTAACTTCTTGAAAGATTAATTACTAAATATCTTGTTGTGAGTCTTACTTTGTTTATGTACACTGAGATTCATTTATCTTGCTTGATATGTATTATTTATCCCCTTCTATAGATCCCCTTCTGAAATTTTCCTCCACTATCTCTTTAAGTACCTTTTCTTATTTTTTTCTCCTTCTTCCTCTGTTACTCCTGTTACTGTTATTTTCCTTTTCTTAGTGGAATGAGATAGTTCTGATTCTGCCATCTATTCTACTACTGTAAATTCCTCCTCAGATTTTTCATGCCCTGAATTTCTCTTTTTAAATCTGTAGATTCTCTTTTACTTTATTTAGTGTTTCATTATCTGTTTTTAATTCATTTTATTTCTAAGGACATCAATTTGTTTTTCAGATATTTCTTCCATTTCCTTGAATTTATTATGGCTATTTTGATTGTTGCATATGATTGGAGAAGCAGCTTCTGAAAGATTTTGTAATTGGATTTGGGATTTTTTCTTTCTCTGTGGTTTAGTTTTCCTCTGGGCTCTCTGGTTGCCATTTTTTTTCCCATTATTTACTTTCTTGGGTGGTATTGATGTCATCAAGTTACCAATTGTAAACACTCTTCAATTTAGTGTAGAACACTTCAGTGTTCAGGCTGTTGAGGTCTGTGCTGGTTGTTGCTGTCAAAAGATAATCACTCCTTTGCTACTTACTGGAATGTTTCTCTGACCTGTGTTCCTCCATTTTACTGCTGTAAGGCTGCTCTCAGTGAAGTCTGGTCCTTGTTGGTTTTCTAGCTATCAGTCATGCCCCTAAAGCTGGTAGCTGGAGGTTATGGGGAATGTGTTTCTAGCTTAAGAAATTGGTTTCTCTTTGCTGGTAAGTGATAGTTGGGTTTTCCCTGGCTGAAAATGGGGGTCAGGAAAAACTTGGTACTGGTTTCACAGAGACTGCGTTCCTGTAGCCGGTAACTGGAGACTGAGGGTGACTTGGCTCTTTCTTCTGTTTGAAGGGGGCTAGAGTTACCAGTTCTTGTCCATGTGGTGGGAACTTAGGGTTCTCACTACAGCAATAGCAAGTAGAGTGAGATAAGTATATGACTTATGCAGGGAGTGTTGTAGATCTGACAACTAGGGACAGGGCTGGGGCTCTGCCTGCAGACAGTGGTTCCTGGAGTAATGCATTATTGCTGGAAGCCAGTGGACTGGGCAGAGTCTGATGTTCATACACCCTTGGATTGAATACTTGGTTGCGGTGAGGGGAGTGTGACTGTGAATGTATAGTAGCTCTGTCTTGGGGGCCTGGGCTGCTGCTAAGAGAATCTCAAAATGTGGAGGTTAGAGTCTCTTGAGCAAAAGAGTGGGACAACCATGCCATATCCACAGCTAGAGTCTCAGGGCTCATGCACCCAATATGGTCAGCTACACTGGGCAGAAGCTTCAGTTGAGGGCAGAAGCTTCAGTTGAGTGTGTGTGGCTGTGGCTTCCCCTCTGGGTATCCAGGGTGAGCTGCCATTCTATATACAGGCAGTCCTTGATCTCTGGAGATAGGCTGCTGCTCTGAATAATAAAGACTCTGGGCCAGACTGAATTCCTGGACTCTGACAACATTCTCTGAGGATCAGGTGATTCTTCTACATGGGCAGAGGGTAGTCTAAGTTTTCAGCTTCTTCTCTGAAGTACTGGGGCCAAGAACACAACACAGATATGGTAATTCTTCGTGCTTACTTTGTCATCTTGCCAGAAGTTACCCCTTTATGATTTTCTAATGTAAGCATTTAAAATAATTTTTTTCAGCACTGTTGGCTATGTCCCACAAATTTGGCTATGTTATATTTTAGATTAAATTGAAGTCAATGCGTTTTTTTAATTAACTTGAGACTGCCTTTCGAAGTGTGCTGTTTCATAAGTGCTCAGAGCTTTTTCTACTACCTTTTCTATTATTTCTTCTAATTTGGTTCTGTGTAGTCAGACAATACACTGGGCAAAATATGAAATCATTTAATTTTTAAAATATTTTTTGTATTTTTAAATTAAGATAAAATTGGTATGCCTGATCAGATATCACCACCTTACTGCATGTACCACCAGATCACCAGAGTACAGCATAATAATCCATTATACTTCCTTCCCTCTTTGTTCCTCCCCTTCCCCACTCCCACTCGCTATACTTGCTATAGTTCTGTAGTCAGCTTTCAATAGTTTGTTCATCACCATAATCCCTTGTGCTCAAAATGTGGTCCCGTTTTGATCCCATTTCCTCTCCCTTCCTCTTTATCCATTTTGAATTAATTTTTGTGGATCGTGTGAGATAGTGGTATAGTTTTTTGCATGTGGCAGTTTTCCCATATCTTATCTTACCCATATCTTACCCTTATTTTGATAGCTCTATATTCTACCTATTAGAGGCAGTACCATCATTTATCTTTCTCCTGAATTATTTCACTTAACATTTCACCTTCCAGCTCCATCCATGTTGCCACAAATAACATGAGTTTTTTTTTTTTTTGTTTGTTTGTTTTTAGATTGCTAAATACTAGTCTGTTTTTGGAACCTGAGGATATTTCCATAATTTGGCTTTGGTAAAAAGCACTGTGGTAAATTTGGGTATGCGATCTTTTTTTTTTTTAAGATTTATTTATTTTTACATACAAGCTGGGGTACAGGCCAAAGGCGTGGAGCGGTGAGAGGGTTCACCAGAGACAGAGTGGGGAGCAGAACAGGCATTGCTGAGGGTAGCAGTGGGCGAGGCAGGAGAGGCCTGCCACACTATATGGGAATATCCCCAGCCGGGCATCAAACCCATGTCTCAACTGCTCACAGCTCCACAGTGCAGTGCTTAACCACTGTGCCACCAGGGAGGCCTGGGTATTCAGTCTTATTTCAAATTAGTATTTTTGAATTTGTGGAGTAGAACTTAGGAGTGGAGTTATTGAATTGTATGACAGATCGATTTTTAATATTTTGAAACACTTCCATGCTGCTCTCCATAGGGACTGGAACAATTTGCATTCCACCCAGCAGAATATGAGGGGTGTCTTTTCTCCACATGCATGCCCCCATTCCTGGTCTTTTCAATATGGGTCATTCTCATGGGTATGAGGTGGTATTTTTTTGTAATCTTGATTTGCATTTCCCTGAAGATAATTAATGATGAACAGTTTTATATACATGTTTGGAATCTGTCTGTGTTTTTTAGGAAGTGCCTTTTTACCTCCCCTGTTCATTTTTGATGGGGTTGTTTCTTTTCTTTTTATTGAAACTATGATTCGGTATGTCTTCTCTTTGATATCCGTCCCTTGTGAGATGTATGGTACACAAATATTTTATTCCATTAAGTAAGGTGCCTTTCATTTTAATTATGTTTCTTTCTCTGTTCAGAGACTCTTAGTTTGATATAGTCCTGATGTTTAAGTTTTCTTTGCTATTGGTGACAAATGCTAAAAGACATCACTGAAGCTTATGTCATGATGTGTTTTGCCTTATGATTTTTTCCCATGCATTTTATGGTTTCAGATCCTACTTCCGTGTCTTTTATACATTTATATATATAATATATATTATGTATTGTTAATATCTCTGCATCATTGTATATTCATGGTGTATTACCTGTAAAATTATCACTACTAATTCACCCATGAACCATCACCATAGTCCCTTATGCTCTTCTCTCTCCTGTTTTTCTTTTAAGATTTATTTATTTATGCATACAAAACTGGGGTGTAGGCCAGCAGTGTGGGGTAGTGAGAGGGTTCACCAGAGACAGTGGGGAGCACAACAGGAGAATCTACTGAAGTACACTGCTAAGAGGAGCAGGAGGCGAGGCAGGATAAGGTCTGCCGTGTCAAGTCCGGTATAGAACTTGTGCTTCAGTGGCTGCGGACAGCTTCTAGCTTCATCTTGCTGAGACTTAGCCCGGCGTGCTGCCAGGGAAACCCCTCTCTCCCATTTTGATCCCATTTCCTGTCCCTCCCTCTTTTATCCATTTTGAATTGATTTTTGTGTATGGTATGAGATAGTGATATAGTTCCATTCTTTGGCATGTGACGGTTTTCCCACAACAATTTATTGAAGAAAATTTCCTTGTCTAGTGAGTTCTAGGCCCCTTTGTCATAGATTGTTTGTATAGTATATGTGTGAGTTTATCTAGAAGTTTTCAATTATTTTCCATTGGTCTGTGTGTCTTTTATGTTCCAATACCAGGGTGTTTCAATTAATATAGCTTTAGGCAGTTCTTCCACCCATCTGTGACTATGAGGGTTTCTTCTTTCTCCACTTCCAAACAAAACTGTCCTTTTATAATGTAAAACAAAATAATAATAATTACCATGGCTTTATAATATAGATTGAAGTATGCTAGTATTATTACTCCATTCTGTTTTTTTTTTTTTTTGTCATTATTGCTTTGACAATACGGGTTTTTTTGTGATTCTGTATTAATTTAAGCAGCGTGTGTTCCAGTTTTTGAAGAGCATCATTGATATTTTTGGGGGAGTACTCTGATTCTGTATATTTCTTTGGGAGCAGACAAAATGTCAACATTTGCCTATGTTTATTATTTCAGCTAATGAGCAAGGGACTCTGTTTCTTCTATTTCTTTTAACAATGTTTTATAGAGTGCTTCACATAGATATCTTACTTTCTTTGTTATTTTTTCTCCTAGATAACATTTTTTTATGTGATTGTAAATGGGGTCACTTTCTTAATTTCTTACTTTTCTAGCTCATTCATAATATGGAGGATTTTGTGTATTGACTTTATAGCCTGCCACTTATCTAAAATGACTATTGAGTTAGCTTCTTCCCTGGGGTATTGATGGTTCTGTTAGTAAATTATCATGTTATGTGCAATAATGATAGTTTTACTTATTTCTTATTTCAGATTCTTTTAACATCTTTTTCTTGTCTAGTTACTCTAGCTAGGATTTCCAATAGTATATTGAATTATAATGGTGAAAATGGACATGCTTATCTTCTGCTCAATTTTAGAAAAAACTTTTAGTTTTTCATCATTAAGAATGATATTGCTGGGCCTCCCTGGTGGTGCAGCAGTTGAGTGCTGTGCTGTGGAGTTGTCGTCAGCATGCGATGCGAGTTCGATGCCCAGCCCGGGAGTATCCCACATGGTGTGGCAGACCTCTCCTGCCTCACCCGCTGCTCCTCTCAGCAGTGTATTTCTGATCTTCCTGTTCTGCTCCCCACTCTGTCTCTGGTGAACTCTCTTGCCGCCCCATGCCTCCCGCCTGTACCCCAGCTTGTATGTATGAATAAATAAATCTTTAAAAAAAAAGAATGATATTGCTTATGGGTTTGTTATAAATGGCTGTTATTATGTTAAGGGATATTCTGTTTATTTCCAGTTTTTTGAGAACATTCAAAATGGATGCTGGATTGTAAAAAAAAATACTTTCGCAACATCTATTGGTATGACCATATAGTTTTTTTGGATGTGGTTAATTGTTCTGATTGATTTTCTGATGTTGAACCATCCTTGTGTTCCTGACATGAAACCCACTTGGTTACGGTGCATGATTCTTTTAAATCATTGATGAATTCTGTTTGCTAAGATTTTTTTGTGGGGGATTGCATTTATGTGTGTTAGGAAATATTTTGCAGTGTTCTTTTTTTTGTGTTGTCTTTGTTTGATTTGATATTAGAGTAATACTGGCCTCACATAATGGAATTGGAAGTTTTCCTTTTTCAAATATTTGGAAATAATTGAGCAGAATAGGTATTAGTCCATCTTTGAATATTTGGTAGAAATCATTTGTGAAAACATTTGTTTCTGGACTTTTATTTTTGGGGAACATTTGATTTCTGTTGCAATTTCCCTGCTTGTGATTGAATTGTTCAGAATTTCTATTTCTTCCCTATTCAGTCTTGGATGATTGTATAATTCTAAGAATTTGGCCATCTGTTCTATGATATTGCATTTGTTAGCATTTAGATGTTCTTAATAGTCTCTATCCTTTGAATTTTGAAAGCATCTCTTGTAAGTTTTCCTCTTTCATTTTTCATCATATTATTTTGAAATTTATCCCTTACCACCTTCGTAAGACTTTCAGAGGTTTGTCTATTGTCTAATTTTTTTAAGAAGAACCAGCTTTTGTTTTTGTTATTTTTTTGTGGGGGGGGGGTTGTCTGTTTTATTTCTGTTTTATTTCCATGTCATTTATTTCTGCTTATTTTTTTTATCATTTCTGTTATTATACTGACATTTGTGAATTTGTTCTTTTCTCAATTTCGATTTCTTCAACATGAGAGAAGAGGTTATATATTTGAACTCTTTCTTGTTTCATGTGGACATATATTGCTACTGCCTTTGCTGTGTCTCATGTGTTTTGAAAAGTTGTGCCCTCATTATTACTAACCTTATTATTTTTAATTTCATCTATGATTTCCTAGTTAATATAGTCTTTCTATAGTGTGTTGTTCAGTATCCATGATTAAAGGACTTCCCTACTTTATTTTGACAGTTGATTTATTTTTGGTCCAAAAAATTGCTAGATTTGATTTAATTTTTTGTGAGTTTGTTTATATTTGCAACCAAGAAACTTTGTGGATCTCAGTCAAACCTTACTTTTACCAGTCCTTATATCTGGTATCAGGGAAACTAATGCATACTTGAAACAAAATATAAACAAAATAAACAAAATATATTTAAATCCTAATCTTAATTTCAGCCTACTTGTGAAAGGACCACTAACAGAATATTTTCCTCTTTAATATAATTCTGCAGTTTTCAAAGAATGACCATGGTCCTAAAGACTCTTTCAGATTATCCGCAATGTCAAAAAAATTTTGTAGTATTATTGAAACATTGTAAAATTATAATTATAACTTCATAGTTATGATAATATAACAACAACAACAACAACAACAACAACAACTGGATATTTGTGCTGGGCATCTTACCATATGCTTAAATTATTTTACTTAATTTCACAAGAAATCTATATAAAAATAATTTAGTCCTTTTTTTTTATTCAAACAGAAGAAACTTATGCTCAGTTAGTATAGTGTCAAGTACCAGGTTACAGACATAAAGTATGTTGAAGGAGAAATTCATATCCAGCTGTATTTTCATCTAAAACCTATATATTACCGCACACTACTTTGTTGCTTCATCATAGTTTCATGGAGAAGAAAATTATGATAACAAATCGTTTTATGAGAATGAGAATGCAATATTGTTTATGTATCTGGTAAAGAAGCCAAAAAGTTATCAGTGCTTTGTGAAGATGGCTAATGACTAATTTATGAAATATATTTTGTTTGAATTGGATGTGTCAAAGATAATTAAGTTTTATAAATGAGAAGAACAGGATGAACAGGCACCCACTTTAGGCACAGTGACTAGTTTGTATGAGGGAATAAATGTGTAGATCCTGTAAACACATTGGAAGAACTGCAACCCATTCAGTGCTGAGAAAAGTTCAAAGGCAACAAATAAATAGAATAAAGGAAAAGATGGCATCAAAGGAGGTATCCTGCTTTATTCCCAGAGGATAAAGTTGTCCATATGGTTCCATGACTTGGGGCAAGCATAGACCTTGCCAGAAGGGAAACTGAGGAAATTCAACTTCACAAAACATAAGGCTGGCAGAGGCAGACATTTAGAGATAGAAACCAAAGCAGGAGTCTGTCATGCAAACCTCAAAGCTGGGTCCCTGTGTTTGGCCGGAAGCTTTGGAAAGGGTAGAACTGAACAGTACACAGGAACACACTTGATTAGGGAAATATGTACAGATGACTTGTGGTGTGCCATGCAGGCTGGAAACCCAGTCAAGATGACAGTGCACTAGATTGTGTCCCCCCCCCTCCACCATTCAAGATAGGTACTGATCTTGTGGAGGATGCTTACAGCACATAGGTTGCAGAGACAAGGGTTTGGGATGACAGTGAGGACTCTCGCTGTTTTCATAAACAAAAGCAGCCCCCGTACACCAACTTTCACCAGCAAATGGATGCCTCTCAGATCCTCCCCCATCTCTTGGCCCAGTTCCTTAAGATTATTTGTTCTTGGTATACAAGGTAAAGGGACACAAAATATCTAAAACCATATAAACTTGGGAAAAAAAATAAACCACAGTACCATATGCTATAAAAGTAGAATTTCTCTATTTTTTTATTATTATTTTTTTAAAGATTTATTTATTTATTTATTTTTATTTATACATACAAGCTGGGGTACAGGCCAGAGGTGTGGGGTGGCGAGAGGGTTCACCAGAGACAGAGCGGGTAGCAGAACAGGCAGATCAGAAATACACTGCTGAGAGGAGCAGCGGGTGAGGCAGGAGAGGTCTGCCACGCCATGTGGGATTCTCCCTGGCCGGGCGTGGAACTCGCGTCACCGCTGCCGACAGCTCCACAGTGCAGCGCTCAACCGCTGCGCCACCGGGGAGGCCCCAGAATTTCTCTATCTTTTAAATTAGTACTAATGACTTTTAAAAAAATGGAAAGTTACAAAATAGGCAGATGGAAAATTACAACACATGGCACCTTTAGTCATCAGGGGAGTATGTTACCACAGGAGAGAACAACTATCCAGAATACAACCACGAAGACAAAGATTTCTTTCTCCCTAACAAACATGGAGTTCAAAATTGCCAAGATAATTATATTCAAAGAAGTAGAAGAAAATATAGAAAAAATAAAGATATCATAGAAATGCTGGATGTACTGAAAAATAAAATTGTAAAAACAGAAGGCAGGGTCTCTCTGGTGGCACAACGGGTTGAGTGCAGCACTATGAACCTATCTAAAGCCACTGTAGCAGGAGTTCAATACCCGGCCAAGGAGATCCCCACATAGTGCAGCAGACCTCTCCTGCCTTGCCCGCTGTTCCCTCAGCAGTGTACTTCAGTTGATCTGCCTGTTCTGTCTCTGGTGAACCCTCTCACCTCCCCACACCTCTGATCTACACCCCAGTTTGTATGCATAGATAAATCTTAAAAAAAACAAACAAACAAAAAACCCCCAAACAAACAGAAGACAGAAATTAAAGCTTTACGTAAGAAAATAATGGAACTACAGAATATAGAAAGATCACTACAGGATATTTTAAAAGTTCTGGAGACAGATATGGAAGCAGAATAGACCAAATGGAAGACTGAATATTTGACTTCAAAGAAGGTAACATACAGAGAATCTATGTGAAAGAAGAAAGGGAAATACTAAGGGGAGCAAATGAAGAAACAATTTGATGACAATCTGACTCGATTAGATAAAGTACCATAAAATTAAGAATAATGGGCATTCCAAAAGTGGAAGAGAGAGAAGGAAAATAAAATTTATTCAACTAAATAATGGAGGCAAACTTCCCAGGAAGCTAAAAGAACACCTGGTTATCTAAACTTAATGGGATCTACAGCAATACACATAGTCTTGAAACTTCCAAGAGTTCAAGACAAATAAGTTTGAAGGTGGTTAGTGGGGGAAAGCAGAAAACTTTTAAATGTACCCCAACTATACTTATATGTAACTTCTTTCAAGAAACACTATGGGGAAGGAGACAATGGAAGGATGTATTCAAAATACTTAAAAGATACAAACTGCAAGAAAAGAATACTGTATCCTGCAAGACACTTTTTTCAGATATGAGGAAGAAATAAAGTTTTTCTCAGATAAATAGAAGCCGAAAGAATTTGCAAACACTAGATCACAATACAAGGAATGTTGAAAGTAGCTCTCTTGGGCCTCCCTGGTGGCACAACAGTTTAAGTACAGCGCTGTGGAGTTGTCTGCAGGAAGCTGAGGTGCAGGTTCAATGCCCAGCTGGGGAGATTCCCACATGGCGCAACAGACCTCTCCTGCTTTGCCCACTGCTCCCCTCAGCAGTGTATCTGCCTGTTCTCCTCCCCACTCTGTTTCTGGTGGGTCCTGTCACCGCCCCACACCTCTGGCCTACACCCCAGCTTGTATGCATAAATAAATACATCTTAAAAAAAAAAAGAAAGTAGCTCTCTTATCAAAGAGAGGAACATCCACAGAATAACTGAACCAGGAAATCAGTAGCAAACTGGACAAAAGGACAGTAGCAGATCCTGATATCAATAATCATACAAAATATAAATGGAATGAACTCACTAATTAAAAGTCACGGAGTTATCTGTTTGGTTACAAAACAAAACCTAACATTCTGCTTTTTCCAAAGACAAATTTCGGCTCAAAATTTTAGAAAATAATCCTGCAGCAAATGGCACTCAAAGAGCAGTCATGTTTATAACAGATGAAATAGATTTTCAGCTAAAAATTGCTATTTTAAAATTATTTTTTAAATCAATTTACTTTTAATTAAGATAATATTTGAATACACCCAACAGGTATTACCACCATAGTGCACCCACTACCAAAATCGCCCATAGTCCACAACAATAGTTCATTCTACTTCCTTCCCTCTTTGCTCTTTCACACCCTTCCCAGTCCCCCAACCCTCCTTGCTGCTTTAATTCCGTAGTCAGCTATGAAGGGGCAGTTTTTAAGCTTGTCTTTATCTACTATTAATTTAGTTAATTTATATTCCACATATTAGTGACACCATCTGGTATATACCTTTCTCCTTTTGACTTATTTTACTAAGCATCATCCTTTCCATCTCCATCCAGGTTTCCACAAATGACGTGAGTTAACTTTTTTGATCATTGAGTAACATTTCATTGTGTATATATACCACATCTTCTTGATCCACTCATCCGTTTGGAAACACTGAGGTTGTTTCTAAAACTTAACTATAGCAAATAGCTCTGCAATAAACATGAGAGTTTGAATTTCATTTTGCATTATTGTTTTTGAATTTAAAAAGTATTTCTTTTTTGGTCAAAAAACATTGTTGAGGGCCTTCCTGGTAGCGCAGCAGTTAAGCGCTGCGCTGTGGGCTGTCAGCAGTGGCAACACGAGTTCGACGCCCGGCCAGGGAGATTCCCACATGGTGCAGCAGTCCTCTCCTGCCTCGCCCACTGCTCCCCTCAGCAGTGTATTTCGGTGATCTGCCTGTTCTGCTCCCCACTCTGTCTCTGGTGAACCCTCTCGCTGCCCCATGCCTCTGGCCTGTACCCCAGCTTGTATACATAAATAAATAAATCTTAAAAAAAAGAACGTTGTTGAGCATATTTGTGTGGTTCTCCTTGTGAGTTTTCTGTTTAATTGATGTTTGCATTGATCCTTTCACCAATAACACACTGCCTTGATTACTGTAGCTAAATAGTAGGTTTTAATATCACTAGTAATGCATTTGTAAAGAAAAAGCAAAAACTATCTTCTTTTTTCTTGTATTATATATTATGGATCTGTAACAAAGGCAAATGATTTTTATAAACTCTATAAATTTGGATGTGAGAAATGAGATATTGTGGAGATAGTTTTGGACAGAAATCTAGATTCAAATTCTGGTTTCCTTATGTTCTGACTCTGCAATTTTAATCATTTCATTTAAACTAGGTTCTTGTTCCTAAAAGCATACCACACCCAACTGTTGTGGGATTTGAAGTAAAGCAAGATAAATTATGAAAAAGAAGTTCAAACTTTTAAATCTCTAGACTGTTTTATATTATGACATGAAATAGCAGGCCCCCCAAAGAACTTTGCTTATGGGATGCACTTCTTATTGATTCAGCATATCAAAAAGTAACACTAAAGAATGTTTAAAATACTTATAAATTTATTTTGAAATAACATAATGATGATATGTAAAACCAATTTATTAACTATAGCTACATTTTCAAAACAAAATAAATATTGAAAATATTATTTTTAAAATAACTTTGCAAATCTTTTAAGTCTGGCTTAATATAAGACACTTCAATTTTCCTTTATTTTATTTTATTTACTCATCACTGCCCATTTTTTTTAATGTTTGTTTTCTCCCTTCAGGGAATTTAGGGAAATTTGGGGAATTTAGGTTGTTTTCATACCTTAGATTTTGTAAATACTGCTCCAGTACACATAGGAGTGCAAATTTCCTTTCAAATTAACATTTGTATATCCTTTGGGTGGAAACCTAGCAGTGGAATTGCTGGGATATATGGCACATCAATTTTTAATAATTTGATGGTACTCAACACAGCTTTCCATAGTGGTTGGGCAAGTTTGCATTCCCACCAACAATATAAAAGGGTTCCTTTCTCTCCACATCCTTGTCAACATTTGTTGTTGTCAGATTTTTAATGTGGGCCATTCTTACTGGTGTGAGGTGGTATCTCACTGTGATTTTAATTTGTATTTCCCTGATTATAAGTGATCTTGAGCATTTTTTCATGTGTCTATTGGCCATCTGCATTTCCTCTTTAGAAAAATGTCTTTATAGCTTGTCTGCCCACTTGTTGACTGGATTTTCAATTTGTTTTTTGTTGCGCTATGTAAACTCTTTGTAGAGCTTTGATATAAAGCCCTTATCAGTGGCGTGGAGTGCAAATATTTTCTCACAATCTGTAGGGTGTCTCTTAGTTTTTGTTATTGTCTCTTTTGCTGAACAGAAGCTTTTTTCAGTTTGATGTAGTCCTAGTTGTTTATCTTTTTCTTCATTTCCTTTGCTTCCAAGGATGAGTCCTCAAAGATGTTTCTGAGATGTAGGTCATGGAATGTTTTGCATATATATATATATATATATATATATTTTTTTTTTTTTTTTTAAGATTTTATGTTTATTTTTGCATACAAGCTGGGGTGCAGGCCAGAGGTATGGGGCGGTGAGAGGGTTCACCAGAGACAGAGTAGGGAGAAGAACAGGCAGATAGAATGAAATACACTGCTGAGGGGAGCAGCGGGTGAAACAGGAGTGGTCTGCTGCATCATGTGGGAATCTCCTCGCCAGGGAGTCAGGAAGTCTAACTCTCGCTGCAGCCGCGGACATCTCCACAGCGCAGCACTTAACCCGTTGCGCCACCAGGGAGGCCCTATATATTTTTTCTATATACTTTATGGTTCCAGGTACTTTTTTAAAGATTCATTTATTTATGCATACAAGCTGGGGTGTAGGCCAGAGGTGTGTGTGTCGGGGTGGGGGTGTGTGATAGGATTCCCCAGAGACAGAGTGGGGAGCAGAACAGTCAGATAGACTGAAATACACTTCTGAGGGAGGCAGTGGGCAAGACAGAAGAGGTCTGCTGCCCCATGTGGGAAGCTTCCTGGCTCGGTTTGAACTCCTGCTGCAGTGACGCTGGAAAGCTTCATAGTACTGCTACTTAACCTGTTGAGCCACCAGGGTGGCCCCTGGTTTCAGGTCTTATTGATACATTCAGGTCTTTTATCCTTTATGAATTGGTCTTTTTGCATGGTGTAAAGTAGTAGTCCAGTGAAGAGGTTGTCCTTGATCCTCTGTTCTTCCTTTTTTGAGTCAAGAGAGCTTTGGATATACAGTGTGTGTGTGTGTGTGTGTGTGTGTGTGTGTGTGTGTGTGTGTTTTCACATGAATTTCATCATTTTTTTTTTATTTCTTTGAAGCATGCCATTGAGATTTCTATTGAAATTGCATTGAATCTCTAATTTTTTTTTTTGGCAGAATGGCCATTTTGATAATGTTAATTCTGATGATCCATAAGCAGAAAATGTCTTTCCATTGCTTTGTATCGTATTTTATTTCTTTTACCAATGTTTTGCAGTGTTCTATGTATGGGTCTTTCACCTCCTTTTTGAGTTTTTTCCCCAAGTATTTAATTTTTGGTGTATTGTGAATGGGATAGTTTTCTTGATTTCTTCTTCACCAGGTAGATTACATATGAGAAGGCTACTGATTTTGTGTGTGTTGATTTTGTAACCTGCTACTTTACTAATCTGGTTTATTGTTTTAATTGTTTTTCTATCGGGTTTTTAGGATTTTCTCTCTATATTATTATCATATCATCCACGAATAGTGATAGCTTTAATCCTTTCCCTCTTTGGAATCTTTATATGTGTTTCTTTTGCCTAACTTCTCTAGCTAGGACATCCAGTATTATATTGAAAATCAGTTAGGTGAGAGGACATGCTTCTCTTGTTCCAGATCTTAAAGGGAAGGCTTTTAATTTCTCACCATTTAGAATGATATTGGCTGTAGGTTTGTTGCATATGGATTTTATTAATTTGAGGCATGTTTAACTTATATTCCAAGAACTTTAAGGGCCTTCATCATGTCGAACTTTATCAAATGCCTTCTAAACATCTAATGATATGATCATGTTTTTTTATTTTTCTTTTTGTTGATGTGGTTCATTTCATTTATTGATTTTTGTATGTCGAACCATCCTTGTTTACCTGGTATAAATCCCACTTGGTCATGATATATTATCCTTTGCTGCATTGTTGATTCAGTTTGCTAGGATTTTGTTGAGTATTTTGGCATCTGTGTTCATTAGAGATATTGGTCTGCCGTTTTCTTTTTATCTGGTGTCTTTGGTTTTTGTATTAGTGTTACAGTGGCTTTGTAAAATGTACTTGGTAACATTCTTTCTTTTTCAAAATTTTGGAAGAGTTTTTGTAGGATAGGTGCTAGCTCATCTTTTGGTCGATCTCATTTGTGAAACTATCTGGACCTGGGCTTCTATTTGGGGGAAGGGTTTTGATAACTGTTTCAATTTTGCTACTTGTAATTGGTTTGTTATGTTTTCTATCTCTTCTTTATTCACGTTTGGATGATTATGAAGCTCTAAGAATTTGTCCATTTTCATCCAGATTGTTGAACTTGTTTGCATATAAATGCTCATAATAATTTCTCATTATCCTCTGGATTACTACTGTGTCTGTTGTAATTTCTGCTCTTTCATTTTTGGTCCTCTTTGAGTTCTCTCCCTTTTTTTATTTGTGAGCCTGGCTACAGGTTTGTCTGTTTTGCTTATTTTTTGGTTACATTGATCTTTCGCATTGTCTTTTTTCTTTCTATTTCACTTATTTCTGCTTGAATTTTTATTTCCTTTCATCTACTGTTTTTTGGGTCTTTTTCTTTTTCTAGTACTTTGAGGTGAGATAATAGGCTGTTTTTGGAGTCTTTCTTGTTTCTTTATGTTGGCCTCTATTGCTGTATAATTTCCTCTTGTTACTGCTTTTGCTGTGTCCCATATATTCTGAAAAGTTATGTTCTCTTTGTCATTTGTCTCAATGTATATCTTAATTTATTTCTTGATTTCCTCATTAATCCAGTGACCTTTCAGTAGCATGCTCCTCAGTCTCTATGTAATAGGGGGATTCCTTGATTTATTTCAGTAGTTGATTTCTAGTTTGGTGCCTTTATGGTAAAAGAACATGGTTGGTATGATTTTCATCTTTGTGTATTTGTTGATGTTTGTCTTGTGTTACAGTAATGGTCTATCCTGGAGAATGATCCATGTGCACTTGAGAAGATGTGCATTCAGTGTTTGTTGGGTGCTGTGTCCGATAGATGTCCATTAGGCCCATGTGTTGTAGGTCTTTGCTTAGGGCTATTGTGTCCTTGTTTTTTGTCCCCACTCCCCATTGATCTGTCCATTGATGATAGTGGGCTGTTGAAATCTCCTAGCACATAAATATTTTCTCCAATGTCTGTTTGCAGATTTGAAAGTAATTGTCTAATATACTTTGCTGCTTTTTTGCTTGGTACCTATGTAGTGATTATTGTTTTAACTTCCTAGTGTATGTCCTCTTGATCATTATTTAGTGTCCAAAGGTGTCCCTTATTAACTTTTTTAGTTTAAAGTGATATAAGTATGGCTGTCTGATATAATTATGGCTGTCCCTGCCTTTTTGGGGGGTCCATTCATTTGTAGAATTCTTTTCCAGCCCTTTACTTTTAATCTATATTTATCTTTGGCTCTTAGGTATTTTTCCTGGCTCATGGCAGAAGGATAGGTTCTGTTTTATAATACAACCTGCTGCCCTGTATCTTTTTATCAGTGAATTTAATCTGTTTACGCTTAGGTTGATTATTGATATGTGGGGGTTTGTAGTTGCTATTTTGTGTTTCTATTCATTACCTTGCTCAGTTCTTCCAATTCATTCCTCTGTTGATTTATATTTTAAGGCTTCTTATAAAATTTCTTCGAGTGGGTTAGCAAATTTCTGAAGATTTTTTGTTTGTTTGTTTGAGAAGGTCCTTTCCCCCCTCATATAAGAAGGAGAGTTTTTCAGGACAGAGTACTCTTAGTAAGCATTTTTATCTTGGAGATTTTTGAATATGTTCTTCCATTCTCTTTTCACACATAGTGTTTCTTCAGAGGCGTTTGATATCAGACTAATCAGTTTTTCTTTATGAGTTATCTGCTTTTCTATTTTTTTTTAAGATTTATTTATTTGTGAATATAAGAACTGGGGTATAGGCCAGAGGTGTGGGGTGGTGAGAAAATTCACCAGAGACAGAGTGGGGAGCAGAACAGGAAGATCGACTGAAGTACACTGCTGAAGGGAGCAGCGGGAGAGGCAGGAAAGGTTTGCTGCGCCATGTGGGAATCTCCCTGGCTGGGGATCAAACTTGTGCTTCAGTGGCTTAGGATAGCTTCATAGGCTGAGACTTAACCTGTTGTGCCACCAGGGAGGCCCCTGCTTTTCTATTAAAAAAAAAAAAAGATTTTATTTATTTATTGTTGTGTAGAAGAACTGGGGTGCAGGCCAGAGATACGGGAGTGAGAGGATTCACTAGATAGAATGGGAAGTAGAACAGGCAGAGTTATTGAAAAACACTGCTAAGGGGAGCCACGGGCAAAACAGGAGAGGTCTGCTGTGCCATGTGGGTTAACTCCCTGGCTGGGGATTGAACTCAGGCAATCACGAAGGGCCTTTGAAGTTGAACTTCCTTGTCCAATATCTGATGTGGAATGAGAAACTATAATTTTAATGTGATTTTTAATAATATGAGTACAAAATTTTACTTCGCTGGGTCTCCCCTGTGGCACAGTGGTTAAGTGCTGCGCTGTGGAACTGTTGGCAACAGCAATGTGAGTTCAACGCCGGGCCTGGGGAGATTCCCACATGTCGTGGCAGACTTCTCCTGCCTTGCCCGCTGCTCCCCTCAGCAGTGTATTTCCATAGATCTGCCTGTTCTGCTCCCCACTCTGTCTCTGGTGAACCCTCTTGCTGCCCCATGCCTCTGGTCTGTACCCCAGCTTGTATGCATAAATAAATACATCTTTAAAAACATTTTACTTCTCTATACAACTGTTATGGGATTTACACCAAACCACTACAATATATTTAATAGACAAAAAATAGGGTCTCCCTGCTGGCACAAGAGGTTACGTCTCAGCAATATGAAGCTATTGGCAGCCACTGCAGCACTAGTTCAACCTCCAGCCAGTGAGCTGACTCACATGGCACAGAAGACCTCTCCTCACTCAAATGCTTCTCCCCTCAGCATTGTATTTCAGTAGATATGCTTGTTCTGCTCCTCACTCTCTCCCTGGTGAATCCTCTCACCTTCCCTCCCCACACACACCTCTGGCCTATCCCCCAGCTTATATGCATAAATAAATAAATCTTTAAAAAATAGACAAAATAATATAATAATTTACATGGTGAAATATAATAGGAGACCCAGAAATAAACTTACACAAAGATGGACAGATAATATTTGACAAAGAGGCTACAACCATAAAATGGAGAAAAGAAAACCGTTTAACAGTGTTGAGAAATGTGGATGACCACATGCAAAAATATGAAACTAGATCCGTATTTAACCCCATATCAAAAATTTAATTAAAATTGATAGAATATTTTGATATAGAACTTGAAGCAATAAGATACTTAAAAAGAAAACAGTATTTTGACCAAAAAAAATGCATTTGTAAATGTAATACCAATAACGAGGGAAAAAATAAAAAAAATAAATACAAGTGGGACTATATCAAAACTGTTTTTGAACCTCAAAATAAGTAAAAATAAAACAAAATATGGGCCTCCCTGGTGGTACAGTGTGTTAAGGGGCAGCACTGTGAAGCTATGCAGAGCCACTGCAGCATGAGTTCGATACCTGGCCAGGGAGATTCCCATATGGCGCAACAGACCTCTCCTGTCTCACCCATTGCTCCCTTCAGCAGTGTATTTCAGTCGATCTGGTTGCTCTGCTCCCCACTTTGTCTCTGGTGAACCCTCTCACCACCCCACACATCTGGCCTACACCCCAGCTTGCATGCATAAATAAATAAATTTAAAAAAATAAAAATAAATTAAAAAACAAGATGCAATGTAGAGACTGGAAGGAGTATTTGAATTTACCATGTCTGAGAAGTGGCTAAACAAACATATAAAACATATAAAGTATTTATGTAATCCAATAACAACAACAAAAATAACACCTAATAATGTGCACAAAACCTAAGTAAACACTTTTCTGCAGAAAACATTCAGATGGACTATAAACATATGATAAATTACTCCAAATCACTTATTGTAAGGGAATGCAAATAAAAACTACAATGAGATAACTCACCTCTTTGAAAATTGCCTATATTGAAAAGAATGGAGACAACAAATGTTGGCATAGGTATGAAGAAAGAGGAACATTCATCCACTGTTTCCGGTAATGTAATTTTATGCAGCCTCTATAGAAAATAGTATGAATATACTTCAAAATATAAAAATGGAAATTTTATATGATCCAACTACACCTCTGCTAGATAGTTACTCAAGGAGCATGAAAACTTTAATATGAACAAATATGAAGGAAAATGGAGGTCTGGTGGCTGTGTCTGGCAGGCAGTCAGTCAGTACTTCTGTATTCCACTATCTCTGTGTTTGTACCTTTGGCATTTCTGACCATGTAACTACCTAAATTGAACAGTTACCCCTAACAGGATGGACCTTGAGTTAATTATGCTAAGTGAAATAAGTCAGAAAGTAAAAGGCAGATATCAGAATGTTTCACTAACCTGTGGAGTATAAATCTTTTCTTGGTTGGAGGTCTTTCGCTATCAGTGTTTTGAATATATCCTGCTATTCCCTTCTGGCCTGTGAAGTTTCTGCTGAAAGATCCACTGGCAGTTTCATGGGAATTCCCTCATAAGTGTCTCTTTGATTTTCTCTCACAGCTTTAAGGATTCTCTTTATCTTTAATTAAGTTTTGTCATTATAATTACGACGTGTCTTGGTGTGTGTCTGGGTTTATTTTGTTTGAAACTTTTTGAACTTCTAGGATCTGGATATTTCCTTTTCCAGTTTTGGGAAGTTCTCAGATATTATTGTTTCAAATAGGATTTTGCACCTTTCTCCCCGTCTCCTTTTGAACTCTTGTGATGTTTCTCTTCTTGATGATGCCCCTTAAGTCTCTTTAGTTATCTTTTTAAACTTCTTATTTCTTTTTGCTGGTCTTTTGGGTTGTTTCCACTAATCTGTCAATCAACTTGCTGATTTGTTCCTCTATCTCACCGAGTCTATTGATGAACCCCAGTATTGTATTTTTTTTCATTTAACTATTGTATTCTTTAACTCTATTACTTACTTATGTTTGGAGCATTATTCCATTTTTCTGTCCTTGTTGTGTCCTTTTCTATTTTTCCATCCATTGTTCACATAATTTCAGTGAACATTATCAATATTATTCCCTTAAATTCTTCTTATGGTAGTTTGCTTTGTTCCTTTGCATTAGGGATTTTTCCTAGGATTTTGTATTAATCTACCAATTAAGGTGAATTCCTCTGCCTCCTCATTCTGTTTGATGCTCCATGTTTATTTCTGTTAATTAACCTAAGCATTTTTCATTGTTATTCCTGCTGTCACCGTTTTATGTTCAAATTGAAGGTTGTAGGATATTGTCCTAGCATGTTGACTTTGGACTATGTGTTTTCTGTTATTATTCTATGGATGAAACCTCATCACTAGTCAGGATGACCAAGAACTAGTGTGGTGTGTTAGACCAAGAATACAGTCTGGAACTGAGGGAGATGGAGCGTGAGTAGTTTGCTGCAGTAGAGTAAGGAGGGTATAGTCTCCCTGGGAGCTGTACCTGCTTGAGCTCAGGAAAGGATACAGAATTACCATCAGTCAAGGTAAACCCCTCCAATGATGCGCTCCTAGAAGTGCTAGGCTATAACTTAGCCTTCAGTTAAGCCTAGCTCAACTCTTAGCAGGTTTTGTGGGCAGAGTCTTTACCTAAGTATTAGGCAAAAGAAGAGTGACTGTGGGGCTGGGGCAGGGCCAAAGTAGAAACTTTAGGTGTTTATATTCTATATGATAGTAGACTGTCCAAAAGTCTGTAGATTCCAGGCAGGGCAGGGGTAGGGGTTTTATGGTACTAAATGAATTGTCCAAAAGCAAACCCTGGGCGCTCTGCTTCCAACAATCCCCTTAAGTAGAATTTTCTCCAGGAAACATTTATCCTCTCTGTTTCTGTGGGTGAATGAGTCCCAGGAGGCCCATCGTGTCTGGTCTTGAGAAAGTCAGTGTTCCTTGGGCTCATTAGAGCTATACTTAAGCAAACCCTAGACACTTTTGATGTCTAATCAGAGCCAGTTGCACAGATAGAGTTCTCTGTATAAACGTATTATCTTGCCTACAGTAGGTGAATGATCCCCTAGGAAGACTTCAATGACTGGGCATGGGAGAGGCTGGTTTTAATCCCAGTGGCTTGATATGGTTCCTGGTATAACTGTGTATCAGGTTTTCCTACCCTTTATTATAGATTCTGTCTCCTGAGAATCATTGAGTCTAAAAATCTCTTTTAAATGCATTTGCTCCAATACAAATACAGATCACCTGCACCTATAGGGCAGGAAAGATTTTCAAGATCTTGCTAGTCTGATATCCTATTTCAATTTCCTGGAGCTCTAAGTATTAAGTTTACGGTGGTGTGTAATTTTCTTATTTTTCCTCTTAATATTATGTTTTATCATGGGCATAAATATTATCAGTTGTTTTATTTAGAGTGATAGACTCATTTCATTAAGTTTTGAAAAAATAATGTTTTTTTCTGATGTCAACTAAATATTACAATCTAAATAACCATTATTTAAATGTTGGTTATTCTTTCAAGTAGAGTTGAACTCCCATGAAAAAAAGTGGCCAGTTCATCTCACAGTTCAGTCCTATAGTACTGTTCCAAGAGAAAACCATTCTACTATTCATACAACAAAGGTGATTATGAATCCCTGCTATTTTACCATGTAGAAACTTTAAAAGATGTGTATTAGTAGGATTAGAAGGGTTGGTATAAGTAAAACAAATACATTTTTTTTTTATTATTTTCAGTAAGAGTGTATGGTGGGAAAATAAATCTTTCAGTTTAGTACTTCTCTCTTGACTTAAAATATAAGCAGCTTTTTCAAACACTTGCCTTTGTATCATCAGAACACATTTCCATATAATGGAAAAACACAAATGATGTCTTAGCAATACTATGAAATTAATTTGACATCGTGGATTCCTGAAGAAGCTTCAAAATGTCTAGGAATTCATGCCCACTCCTTGAAAACTATTGAATTAAAGCATCATATAAACACCTGTGTTTTTGGTATAATTAGGTTTTGATTAGTTTTAAGGTTTGAATTTAATTCCAGGTCTTTGTTTATGAAATCATTGTCCCACATGACCATTCAATTCCGTAATATAAATATCCAAGGGCTTAGAAAGATGGGTTTTGACTGAGAGCTTCAGAGCTCTGGTGTTAAAAAAAGTTATAGCCCTAATTACCTTGTTTTAGGAATTTGCTTTAGTTTATACTCTGAACCTGTACTTTGTTCACTCACATAAAGAAATCACTTAAAGAATATTATTATGTACCTATAATTTACCAAACTCTAGAGATACATAAATGTATAAATATAATGAAACTTATACAACTGTTGTGGCATGATGAATTGTGGAATAGCGGCTAGTTAAAAAAAAAACAAAAAAACTCCCAGAAAAATGATGAACTGCAATCAGATCTTGAAATATGTGAAGAGATAAGAGACCCATACAGCTAGATGGGAGAAAGTCTTGCATGTGAATATAACATTTCCTTTTCATAATGTGGTTAGACTAGTGTTCCTAGAATTTGAGGAAATTAAATAAATATATTACTTATTTGCCATGCTATGCCCTGGAAACAAAACTGCTTAAAGCTCCTGAATATTTCTCTACCCATTCTGCTATTCAAATCAAGGTCTGTCTTCTCTTTTACTTATTTATTTATTTTTGCTAAACCATCTGACTATTATAGTAAGTTTAAACCATTTAGATTAAAAATGGTCACCTTTTTCAAGTATAAAGTGAAGGTAATTTAACCAAACTTTATATTTTTTCTTTAAATTTAGAGAAGTATATGTCATAGCTAAAAGAGTAAAGATATTTCTAATTAATTGCATAATATATATATAGTAACTAAGCACGTGGAAGCTTTAGGAGTTAATTAAGATAAATTAGAAAAAAAACTAAGAGGAAATAGAGTTTTGTCTGCTTTGTGAATTTATATTTTAGTTTTTGTTATTATTATTTTTGCATAGAACTGAGATATAGACCAAAGGTGTGTGTGTGGGGGTGGGGGGGAAAAAGGATTTATCAGAAGCAAGGTGGGGAGCAGGACAGATGTATTCACTGAAATACACTGCTAAGGGGAGCATCAGGTGAAACAGGAGAGGTCTTCTGTGTCAAATGTGGTTAGCCCTCTAGCTGGGGATTGAACTCAGGCCTTAGTGGTATTATCACTGAGACATTATGTGTAGGCCACCAGGAAGTCCCCTCTGTTGTGAATTTAAAGCAGGAAGAAAATTTTTGTAAAGAAGAAACGTTCATGTTGAATCAATCATAAATTGCAAAGACTTGTCTGTTAGTGTTATAGAATACACTAAATTAAATAAATCAGAAGAAAAACGACAAGTAACAGATATTGTTACTTAAACATGAATATAGAAAAACAAAGCAAAGAGTCATATAAAACCAAACCATTTAGAAACCCTATAAATATAACTGTAGAATTATAGCTAGCAAGGGGGAGAGAAAGAGGAGACTAGAGAAGGAGGGTGTACCGTGGTCTATAGTGGAAAAATATGGGAGCCTTGGTGTTAAGTGTGGTTTGGTAATATGCACCTGAAGTATCTGATCTTGTACCTCTAAATCATATACAGAATTGTAAACCAATGTTGTCTCAATTAAAAATAAACATATATTAACAAAATAATGTAGATGTAAATGCCTTGCAAATGAAGAATTGAGAAAGGGAGTCTAGATCAGATTGTGAAGGTTAGCTTAAATTTTGACTTCTTTGGAAGAAACTCAGCAGAGAAACCTAAAATAATCATTTCTTTTCCAAAAAAAATATTTATGCACACAATTGTTGGGGTGTAGGCCAGAGGTGCCAGGGGCGGGGGAGGGGAGCATGAGAGGATTCAGCAGAGTTGGAGTGGGGAACAGAACAGGAAGATTGACTGAAATATACTGCTGAGGAGAGCAACTGGTGAGACAGGAGAGGTCTACTGTGCCATGTGGGTCAGATCCCTGGCTGGGCATCGAACTCGTTCTGCAGTGACTGTGGATAGCTTTATAGTGCTGAGACTTAACCCCGTGTGCCACCAGGGAGGCCCAAGAATTATATCTTTTTTTTTTAATATATATATATTTTATTGTTATTTATATCTTTTACATTTTGTATTCCCCTTGGGTAACCCACCACCAATTCACCCGTGATCCATTTCTGTGGTCCCTTGTGTTCTTTTCTACTCCATTTTGTGCCCTTATCCTCCCCCTACCCCCACCCCCCAAATGTCTCTCTCCTATTTGGTTTCCCTATAGTCCTGTTATAAGTGAAACCATTCGATATTTTTCTCTTTCTTTCTGGTTTGTTTTGCTGAGTATGATCCCCCCTAATTCCATCCATGTCGCTGCAAATTTCATGTGTTTATCTTCTTTGAATGCTGAATAGTATTCCATTGTGTGTATGTGCCACATCTTCTTGATCCAGTCATCCTTTTTTGGACATCTGGGCTGCTTCCATACCTTTGCTATTGTGAACAGTGCCGCAATGAACATGCGGGTGTATGTATCTTTTTGGATTAGTGTTTTTGTGTCCTTTGGGTAGATTCCCAAAAGTGGTATTTCTGGGTCGTATGGAAGCTCCATGTTGAGCAGTTTGAGGAATCGCCATACAGCTTTCCATAGTGGTTGGACCAGTTCACATTCCCACCAGCAGTGTAGAAGAGTTCCTTTTTCTCCACATCCTTTCCAGCATTTGTTGTTGCCTATATTTTTAATGTGTGCCATCCTCACATCTTTTGACTCAAGCTAAAACAAATGTATTAACATGTACTATACTGTAAATTATTCATTCAGTAAACACATAATTAATTCTGAACCTACATGTTCTAGATTTGATCCAAGAAATTAAATAATATATAAGGTGAATTCAGCCTCTTGAACCTTTGCTCCTTCTCCTATTCACTCATGAATTTTTGCTCTTCCAAATTCCCCCAGATTTATTTGATTGCTAAATACCAATTGAAATAATGTACCCTTATCTCACTTATTTTGAACACATTTGCTTACATATACCATAAACTCTCTCTACATCTATCTATCTATCTATCTATCTATCTATCTATCTATCGATCGATCTTCTATCTAATCAATCATTTATCATCATTTCCCTTCCAGCTCTATCCATGTTGCCTCAAATGGCATAAATTTATCATTTCTGTTAGCCAATATTCCATTGTGTGTATACATTACATAGTCTTGATCCGCTCAGCTGTATTTGAGCAATTATATCCTTATTGTGGTTGTTGTCAATAAAGCTGCAATAAACATGGGAGCATGTTTCCTTTCAAATTATTATTTTTGAATTTTTTCAGGTTGATGCCTAGGAATAAAATCACTGGGTCAGATATATTTTTAATCTTTTGCAGTAACTCCATACTACTTTCCATAGGGGCTGGACCAGTCTGCATTCCCACCAACAGTGTAAGAGGATAGCCTTTTCTATACATCTGCACAAGAAATTCTTTTTTCTGGTATTTGATTAAAGCAAAGAATTACAATCCATATGACTTGCACAAATATTGATTACCTATCATCAATACCAACAAAACAACTTTGAAGTTCCATTTTGTTTTCATTCACCAAGATTTTAACATCATAGTACATTCAGGAAAGAAAATGCTACTTATCTTATATAGTAGACAGAAAAAGAAATCAACAAACCAGCATAGCTGGTCAATACCAGGATCTAGCTAAAGTTCAAATTTAATTCTGCCTTCTGGAGATAGTTTATCCCTTAAGCACTTCACCTGCCTGATCTAATTTAACCTTCATATCCAACAGTGTTGTAAGAAATAATCCTAATTCTTTAGATGAAAAAAGATAAGGTAACTAACTGACTGTCAAAAATTGAGGACAGAGCTGAGGTTTGGAAAAACCTGAGACATTTCAGAGTTCTTTTCTGTTAAATGTGTTACCAGTTATTCTCAATTCTGTAAATTTAAAATAGAATGTAATGTGTATATGGGGACACCATGGTTTGAGAATATATTCATTATTTATTTCTACATAGAACATCAGAATGTAACTATCTAAATCGCCCATAACAAATGAGTGTCTCTACTTGATTTATAGTTTTAGTGGCAATTCTTTGATAATTCCTTCCCGTGTTGTATATATAAGTGTTTAAAGAAATGTTATTAAGCAGAATAACCTTTCATATGAAATTCAAGCCATTTTTAAAACAAATTAACTTTTCAATTAAGTACGTTTTTCTTATATTCTTATTTTTTTTGACAGTATAGGTTTCCTCTCCTCTGCCATTGCCACTGCCAAAGCACTATTTACAAAAGTTAAGATAAAGAAACCCATGCAATTTTTAAAATATTCATTTTAAAATGGTTCATTATTATTACAAGATGAAAATGTGGAGTCTAGGATTTGAAATCACATAGACTTGCACAAGTTGATGCTTATTAATACGTGAGATACTGGGTGAGTTACCTTACTACTATTAGCATTAATTTGCTGAAATGTAAAATGTGGTTTGCATACATTTTTTTATGAGATGATATACTTAAATTGTTGACAAAGCAAATCATATTGAATAAACACCTGTTGGACTGACAAGAAGTCAAAGGCAAGAAGGCACAGATGAGAGACAAAGCTGAAAAGACAATAGTAGCCAGATCACAAAGTACCTTGTATGCCTATATGCCTATATAAAAAATATTTCAAAGAATAAGGGTAAAAAATAATTAAAAACAGATTAAATTAAAAAAAAAACTTTTTTTAGTTGGAAATAAAGAGAGGCCAAACAATTCTTGTATACCCTTCTCCTATATCTTCAAATATTGGCATCTTATACAATAATGGCATCGTATATCAAAACAATTTAAAAAATTGGACCAATACTGTTAATTAAGCAATTAGTGATCATATTTTTTTTATAATATAAGAAATACTAGAAAAGGCAAAAATCCTTTTATTTTATCAATGTAATTCTTTGGTATGTGTGTTTAAATCTTCATTTTCATCACTATCACCTAGGGATTTGAGTGTGTCAAAATGTAATTGAAGTAATTACAGAATGTAATTGAAGTAATAAAAATTGATGATCAGAATGTAAATGAAGTAAGGATATTTTTAATAATATTAAAATATTATCTGGATATAATTTATATTTTATTAACTCATAAGAATATGTTAACCTAGCTTTGAGTATTTATTGAATATTTTTACACATTTCAATCAAAAGTGGGTAATTGAAATATCATTTGTCACATATGTTTTCAAAGTCCTTAGGTTTTTAATTTTTTACAATAAATGACTGGAGGTAATACTGAAAATCTTCAGTGAAGATTTGGCTGGGGATAGAATAATAGAATACAGGTTTGAAAACTATGCACATGAGAGCATCTCTCTATATACCTCCCAACAATCATATCTCCAGGATCTTCCCAGTCTCTTTACCCAACAATAAAAGTTCATATGCCTGTATGGACCACATTATATGTACAATATAATATCTTTGATTTCCAACTTTCTACCTTGAATATGGGCTCCTTTGTAAGAAACTGGGAACTAGAAAAGGGCCATAGCTGAACCACACGTAGCATAAATATGCCCATGTTTTTTATAGACTTCCATGTGGCTGCTCAGTTACACATTGATTTCAGCTCAAAATCCTCTCAGGAAGTGACTTTTTCCACAAAAAGGAATTTAAGACTCTCCTGACGTGCAGGTAGAAAATATAATTCTCAAACTGTACATAGAAAGGAAGACACAACAGATGGGATAAAAGATGTTTAACAACTTTCTGCATGCTGCATGTGGTAGGAAAGGCCATAAATCATAAAAGTCTCAAGGGTTCCTCTGCATATGTATATATGATAAATATGTACATGGGAATATATGAGACTCTAGACTTAAATAAAACTATTCACCTAACAAGGATTTTTTTAAGGTTTATTTGACAGTTCATAGCAGACAGTTTATATATTTTCTTAGTATTTATTTGACACTTTATATCAGACTCACAGGTCATGTATATGTTATATAATATACTGATTTATGTTAAAATTAGAAAATATATGATTACTCCATATTCTAGTAAATTGAATATCAAACAATAATTTCATTTAGTTTTTGGAATAAAAGCTAACTCCTCCACATTCTATGAAATCATGATGGTTACACTGGTTTGATTTGTTTGACTCTCCAAAACTTGTGAGATTATTTCCAAGACTCTTTTGTTTTAGCCAACTAGTTTCTCTCAGGATGAGCTAAGAATTCAGAGCCATTTTTATCTGCCTGGGACCCTATTAAAAGTTATCCGTAGGCCTCCCTGGTCGAGCAGCAGTTCAGCGCTGCGCTGTGGAGCTGCCAGCAGTGTGCGATGGGAGTTCAATGCCCAGCAGGGGAGGATCCCACATGGTGCGGCAGACCTCTCCTGCCTCGCCCACTGCTCCCCTCAGCAGTTATTTCTGATCTGCCTGTTCTGCTCCCCACTCTGTCTCTGGTGAGCCCTCTCACTGCCCCATGCCTCTGGCCTGTACCCCAGCTTGTATGTATAAATAAGTCTTTAAAAAAAAGAAAGTCATTCATTAAGTTTAGATTATTAGCAGCATAGGGGATTAAACTGCATTGCTTAATAAGAACGTAAATTGTGGGGTTTTGTGAAGTAGATTTTTAATAGAACTAGGACTCTATTAGAGAAAATGGTAAGTAGGATGATGAGAAATCCTACTGTATTTATATCTTCTCTAATACAGTAAAAAATGTAAATCATAAAAGCATGTAAATTGAAGCTAGCAATTATGTATTGAATTATATATATTCTATATGATGTCAAAAAAGCAGATGATAGTCCTATGAAGTTTTCTAAACAGAAGTGATAAATGTTATCAGAAAGAAAACATCTGTAAAATATGCCTATGGTATTGAGTGCCTTGGTGTGGATCTATCTGGCTTTTCTTTTTCTTTTTTTTTTAAGATTTATTTATTTATACATACAAGCTGGGGTACAGGCCAGAGGTGTGGGGCGGCGAGAGGGTTCACCAGAGACAGAGTAGGGATCAGAACAGACAGATCAGAAGTACACTGCTGAGGGGAGCAGCGGGCGAGGCAGGAGAGGTCTGCCGCACCATGTGGGATTCTCCCCGGCTGGGCGTCAAACTCTCATCGCTGTTGCCGACAGCTCTACAGCACAGCGCTTAACCGCTGCGCCACCAGGGAGGCCCCTATGTTGCTTTTCAAGAGAAAACTATTCTACCTGTCTTCACCAGGGCATTTTAAAGTCAAATAATACTCCATTTAATTGCCAATATATAACTTAAATGTTTTGAGGTAATTCTATCCATAATAATTGAATTTTCTTATACAAGATTTCCCTCCATAGCAAATAATCCTTCCTTGAACACTGTAGTTGATAAAATGTAATAGCTTATATCACAATTTTAATCTTTCAAGTACAAAAAGTTTGGTCATTCACGTAGAGCAAGCCCAACCCTCTTGGCCCATGACATAATTTTAGAATTTCAAACTCTTCATATCTGATAGAAAGCAGACAATTTTTTGCAATTTAAATGAGTGAATTCTGAGTGGAACTTTATTTTTAAAAAGAGCTCAGTTTTTCAAAGACTTTAGATATCAAAAACTATCAGCTATTTAAAGGTGTCAAGTTTAAAACCATCCAGAATGAATTTCTCAAAATCATTTAACATTTTTCTTCAGTTGGACAAAGCATATGAAAAATCCTTTCAAATGAACTTCTTATTTCAAAATAAAGTTTTGCAAGAATCTCAGTCTACTCACACCAGAAAAAAAAAAAAATAGGGCAAGCTGAGTTTCTCTAGTTAATATGTACTAGTATACTAGTGATAATATTATTTACTTATTCACTTTACTCTATTCACTTTCTATTCACTTTCTATTCATATTTCTAAGCAGGCAATATAGATATTAAAATGCACTAAGTTTATGGAAAAATCAACGACTACTTTTATAAGATTTATAGAAAAACTTTATTGGAAATACATTTTTACTAGCTGACTAAGGAACATTTTACAAGACCTGAAACCCCAAAATTTGAGTACATAATTTTCTCCAGTGCACATGGAATCTTCTTGAATATAGCCCAAAAGTTGAGTACAAAATAGGTGTCAATAAATTCATTTATTTATTCAAAATGTAAATATATGTTTAGAATTACTGCTAAATCACACTTGCCATGATACAGAACTGATCTTGGATACTCAGATCAGCAATTATTGAGTGTAATTTCTATATATGATAACATGCTACTACTAATAAAGAATACAATGTTGAAAACAGCATCATCAATACCTCAAAAATCTATCATGTTAAAATTTACAAAATAATAACTATCATTGACTCATTTTGTGCCTACCTCTGTGTTCAGAACTTGGATTTTTAAGGGCATTCTTTCTGAGTACCCCTTATATTAAGTATTACTATCTATACATACCAGCTTAAAAAAAAGACAAGGTCTTTAAAAGATATTATTCAAGGGCCTCCCTGGTGGCACAAGGGGTTAAGTCTCAGCATTATGAAGCTATCCATAGCCACTGCAGCACTAGTTCGATCCCCAGTCAGGGAGCTGACCCACCTGGAGCAGCAGATCTCTTCTGTCTCACCTCCTGCTCCCCTCAGCAGTGTATTTTAGTCAATCTGCCTGCTCTGCTTGCCACTCTGTCTCTGGTGAATCCTCTTAACCCCCTGCACCTCTGGCCCATACCCCAGCTCTTGTATGTATAAATAAGTAAATCTTAAACAATAAAATATATTATTCAGGGTGCCACAACCTTATTTTAATAAAAAAATGTGCAAAACAAACAGAAGCTAATGGAATTAGTCAATACTAGTCTTTTTTTTTTAAGATATATTTTTTTATTTATACATACAAGCTGGGGTACAGGCCAGAGGCGTGGAGCAGCGAGAGGGTTCACCAGAGAGAGAGCGGGTAGCAGAACAGGCAGATCAGAAATACACTGCTGAGGGGAGCAGCGGGCAAGGCAGTAGAGGTCTGCCGCACCATGTGGGATTCTCCTTGGCCGAGCGTCGAACTCGCGTCGCTGCTGCCGACAGCTCCACAGCGCAGCGCTCAACTGCTGCGCCACCAGGGAGGCCCAATACTAGTCTTATCCTATAACAAATACTGAAAGGAGCTTGCCTATCCAATTTGTAAAAAAGAAAATCCACAAAAATGCTGAACAAGGAAATAGATGGAACCATGAAACTAAAGGGAAAAAAAATGGTAGTGCTTAATCCTCATATATCACACTAAATGGAACGAGCTCATCAATTAAAAGCCACAAAGTGTCTGCTTGGATCAGTAGGTGAAACCCAACTCTCTGTACTCTCCAGAACACCTATTTAAGTTACAATAAACAATGAATGTTCAATGTAAATAGTTGGAAAACAATTCTACAAGCCAAGAGAACCCATAAAAAAGGCAGTCACATGTCAGATAAAATATAATTCGAACAAATCTTGTAAAAGGAGAGAGATATGGACATTATGTAGTGATTTAAGGTATCACTATATCAGGAAACCATAACAATCATCAACATATATGTAACAAATGATGGTGCATAAATACATAAGGCAATCATTATCAATCTCAAAACAAGATGGCAGCAACACAATAGTAAATATAATTAGAAATGAAAGAAGAGAACTTATAGCAGAAATCTCAGAAGTGCAGAAGATCATGAGATTACTATGAACATCTGTATGACAGAGAATTGAATAAAATAAATGAGCAAATTCTCAGAAATATGCAGCTTTCCAAGATAAAATCAGGAATAGATAGAAAGCTTAAATGTCAATTACAAGAAAGGAAATTGAAACAGTAATCAAGAGTACTCCCAAAATAATCCAAGGAACAGATGGTTTCACTAGTGAGTTCTACCAAATTTTATTTTTTTTCCTGTTTTTTTTTTTTTAAGATTTATTTATGCACACAAGCTGGGGTTCAGGCCAGAGGTGTGGGCAGTGAGAGGGTTCACCAGAGACAGAGTGGGGAGCAGAAAAGGCAGATCACTGAAATACACTGCTGAGGGGTGCAGTGGGAGAAGCAGGAGAGGTCTGCTGTGCCATGTGGGAACCTCCCTGGCCAGGCATCTAACTCTTAACTCCTGCTGCAGCTGCCTACAGCTCCACAGCGCTGTGCTTAACCCTTGTGCCACAAGGAAGGCCCAAGTTCTACCAAATTTTCAAAGAAAAGTTAATTATATTTCTCTAATCCTTCCAAAAAATCAGGAAGAGAGAAGGCTTCCAAATATTTTATTAGGTTAACATTACTCTGATACATAAGCAGACAACATCACAAATGGAAAATTACAGATCGCATTCCCGTGAACATAGTTGCAAAAATCCTCAACAGAATCTTAGAAACAGAATTTAACAAAACATTAAAATGATTGGCATAGCCAAGTGGAAATTATACAATAATTGCAAAGATGGTTCAATATCCAAAAATTGGTTAATGTCTTAATGTCTTTCACCACATAAACAAAAGGAAAGACAAAAATCATATGATCACATCTATAGAGTGAGAGAAAACAATGACTAGATTCAATATCCATTTATGATAAAAGTAATCCAAACTTAGGGGGAGACGGAACATGCCACAACATAACAGAGACTTTATAATAACATTGAATTTAATGGTGTGCTTGTGTAGTTGCCTACACAACCAAGAGAAACAAAAGAGAATATAAAGAAATGGGACTGCATCAAACTAAATGCATCTCAACAGTGAAAGAATTACTACAACAAAAATACACTCTTACAAATTGAGATAATATATCTGTCTATCACACATCTGACAAGGGACTGATATACAAGATCTCAAAGAACTTAAAAAACAATAATAAGGAAACTTAATTTTCCAAGCTGAAAATGTACAGTCCAGCTAAATAGAAACTTCACAATAGAAGATATACAGATAGCAAATAGACATGAAAAAAAAAAAGCTCATTATAACTTACTCTCAGGGAAATGAAAATCACAGCACAGTGAGATCTCACCTCACACCTGTGGGGCCAATATAAGGACCAGAAACAACACCACCCCCCCACCCCCACCCCCACACATTCTGACAGGGATTTCAGGGATTTGAAGGAAATGGAACACATGTACATTGTTGGTAGGATTGAATATCGGTCTAGTCTTTACAGAAAACAGTATGGAGTTTTCTCAAAAATTCAAAACTAGATCTACCATACTATCTTTGCAATCCCACTCCTATATGTCCAATCAAATATCATAAAAACCCTAATTTGAAGTAATGTATGTATTCTTCTGGTCATCGCTACACTGTTTACAATAGCCAAATCATGGGAACAGCCTAAGTGGATTATAAAGGTGTGATCTATAGACACAATGGAATATCACTGAAATATTAAGAAAAAATAACGTTTGCCATTTGTTACAAGATGGATGGAACTGGAAAGTATAATGATAAGTAGGGGCCTCCCTGGTGGCACAATGGGTTAAGTGCAGCGCTGTGGAGTTGTCGCCGCTGCGGCTCAAGTTCGATGCCCAGCTGGGGAGATTCCCACATGGCCCAGCAAACCTCTCCTGCTCCACCCGCTGCTTCTCCCAGCAGTGTATTTCAGTCTATCTGCCTGTTCTGCTCCCTACTCTGTCTCTGGTGAACCCTCTCACTGCCCCACACCTCTGGCATGTACCCCAGCTTGTATAAAAAAATAAAACTTAAAAAAATATATTTAAAAAAATAATGATGTGAAATAAAGCAGAATGGGGAAGACAAATGTCAGATGTGAAATATCTTTCACTCATATGAGAGATATATAAAAAAATAAAATAAAGACTTAGACATAAGCAAATAACAACAAAACCCAGAAATTTGACTCTAGAATTGAGGCTACTGTAGAGGATATTGGGTATGGAGGGGGTACAGTAGACTGTGGCAGAGGACAGTGGGCGCTTTGATGGTGAGTGGTTTGTGGTAACATACACCTGTAGAAGTGTGATCCTATACCTTTTTATTTTTTGCAGTGTGGTAAATCAATAACTCAATTATACACACACACACACACACGAAGAAGTAAAATAATTGATTGCATGTTAAAATAATAATATTTTAATATGTCAGGTGAAATATAAATATTAATCTCTGTTTTAAGAACGCAGACTTGAAAGGCTCAATCCAATAGCACTAGTTCAATCCCCAGCCAGGGAGCTTCCTACATGGCACAGCAGACCTCTCCTGACTAGCCTGTTGCTCCCCTCAGCAGTGTGTTTCAGTCACTCCACCTATTCTGCTCCTCACTCTGTCTCTGTTGAATGCTCTCACACTCCCCACTTCAAGCACATACATCTCTGACATATACCCCAACTCTTGTATGCATAGATATATAAATCTTTATTTTTTTTAAACTTTTTTTAAGATTTTATTTATACATAAAAGCTGGGGCACAGGCCAGAGGCGTGGGGCGGCGAGAGGTTCACCAGAGACAGAGTGGGGAGCAGAACAGGCGGATCAGAAATACACTCCTGAGTGGAGCAGCGGGCGAGGCAGGAGAGGTCTGCCACACCATGTGGATTCTCCCCGGCTGGGCGTCGAACTCGCATCATGCACTGCCGACAGCTCCACAGCGCAGCGCACAACCGCTGCACCACCAGGAAGGCCCTATAAATCATTTTTTTTAAAAGAAAGCAGAGTTGAAGAAAGTAGATTCAAAAGACTCATAAGACTGAAGTACACGTCAACAAAATTTTAAAGTTTGTTATTCAAGATATTTGAGAACTCTAGTGACTTTATAAATTAAAAATTATTTTAAGTTAATGCTTACTATGCTTCAATATGAATATTAAAATGTATCTGTCTTTCTAAAACTCTCATTTAAATAAAGCTTTATAGTAAATTGAACATGAATAACATGGCATTTTCATAACTATTATATGTTCTGGGAATTCTAAAAGATGTATTCTGTAAAGGAGCTATCTGCCTTAGAAGCAGGTGCATGGGAGACAATTAATAAATGGTGGCACATACCGGTCTTTTTTTTTTAAAGATTTATTTTATTTATGCATACAAGAACTGGGATGCAGCCCAGAGGTGTGGATTGGTGAGAGGATTCAGCAGAGTCAGAGTGGGGAGCAGACCAGGCAGATCTACTGAAGTACACCACTGAGGGGAGCAGAGGGCGAGACAGGAGAAGTCTGCTGCACCATGTGGGAATCTCCCTTGCTGGGTATCGAACTCGTGCTGCAGTGGCTGTGGATAGCTTCATAGTGCTGAGACTTTTTTTTTCCCAAAGATTTATTTATTTAGGGCCTCCGTGGTGGCGCAGCGGTTGAGCGCTGCGCTGTGGAGCTGTTGGCAGCGCGCGATGCAAGTTCGATGCCCAGCCCGGGAGAATCCCACATGGTGTGGCAGACCTCTCCTGCCTCGCCCGCTGCTCCCCTCAGCAGTGTATTTCTGATCTGCCTGTTCTGCTCCCCACTCTGTCTCTGGTGAACCTCTCGCCGCCCCACACCTCTGGCCTGTACCCCACCTTGTATGTATAAATAAATCTTAAAAAAAGAATAAAAAGTTAAAAAAAAGATTTATTTATTTATGCATACCATGCTGGGGTACAGGCCAGAGGTGGGGGGTGGTGAGAGGGTTCACTTGAGATAGAGTGGGGAACAGAACAGGCAGATCAATGGAAATACACTGCTGAACGGAGCAGTGGGTGCGGCAGGAGAGGTCTGCTGAACCATGTTGGAATCTCCCTGGCTGGGTGTCAAACACCCAGCTGCTGCCGACAGCTCCATAGCGCAGTGCTTAACTGCTGCCACCAGGGAGACCCCATAGTGCTGAGACTTAATCCCTTGTGCCACCAAGGAAGCTAGGCATATACTGTTTTAATTCCTTTGCACTCAGCAGTCCACCCCAGTTGAACCATAAGCCATTTTGGATGCCAGGACCCTCATTTAAGAATGTTAACAAAGTGACATGTATCAGTGAAAAGTGACTATTTTTCAAAACCATTCCATATAAAGCAGGGTGAAGGAGCTAGAAAGATTTGGCTTTAACAATCGATGAAGGGATGTCATTTCTACACATTTTCCAGAGTGATTGACACTCAAATATTGGTATGCTGACTTTAGTTTAAGATTAAAAAGATAATTTGGGAAACTAAGAAAAACAATCTCATAATCTTCTCTTTATCAGAAAAATTCAAGTAGATATCAGATGACTTTATTAAAAATATAAGCTATGCTTGAGAGTACATAAACACTGGAGAGATGGCTTTACTTCATGTTATATTCCCTTGAAAATTTTGTCTAACAATCATTCTATATCTTTAAATCTCAAATTCAAAATGCATTATATATCTTTGAACTCTATTAAAAAATACACATTTTGAATTCTTGGCTAACCTCTCAGAACTTTTCAGAATCTCAACTAAGAATAAACATAATATGGTGAAAGTAATATAAGAGTTTTTAAAGACATGAATCCATTTATGATTAGAACAAAAAAGTCTATGAAACTAAAATGGAAAGAAACTTAAAGTCACATTGTAGAAATAAAATTGGAAAGTATTTTTATTTAAATATTAAATTTAAGTCACCAGTGATCTGGAATTAATTGGACACTTGTATTATATTTCATGAAATCCAGCTTAACGGGTAAAAGCCCATCTTTTAAGACTTGAGGAATGAATATGCTATTTGGGACTGAGATGACCTCAGTTGTTTTTTTAATAGAGATTGATTCATTCACTCAATTATTTGATAAATAAGCCAGACATTAAATCACTCTTAAAATGTGGTCTTTTTTAAGGCAACTGATTTAAAAAAATAAATAATAATGAAAATAAAAGGGTGGAGGAAGCCCCACAAATTCCTTCTTTAGTAAGGAATGTTTTAAGTAAAATGTTTTAAGAGTTATCCCAATACTCTATTACATAGAAATTCAATTGCTGTGGAACTTTAAGATTCCTGTACTGCTCATAATAAATTACCCCATATTTCTCCAATTTAAAACAGCAAACATTTATTTTCTCACAATTTTTCTAGAGCAGGTGTCTGGGAGCAGTTTAACTTGGCAACTCTGGCTGAAGGGTCTCTCATGAGTCTCATATGAAGGCTTGGCAGGCTAGCTTTCTCTTTCAAACTCATGTTTATTGACAGGCTACTTCTTTAATGACTCTCTTGAGATATCTCAGTCCCCACCATTAGGACCTCTCCATAGGTTATTTGAATGTCCTTATAACATAACAACTGATTTCTGAGACAGAAAATGTGCCCAAGATATAACTGCAGTCCTTTTATATTCTAATCATGGAAGCAAGAGATCACTACTGCTGATATATTATATTCAGAAGATATGTGTCAGTTGACCCAGCCAGCCTTCAAGCAGAGGCATCTAAGCTGTATTTGTTAAAGGATGGAATGTCAGAAAGTTTATTGAGTTAGTACTAAAACCATTAGGTGGCTATCACTAGGGAAAATCATGTATACATTAATATGAATAGTGTAGCTAATTCCAGTATTGGGGGAAATGATCTCATATTATTTACAGAAAAGAACTATGTTTGATAGAGTGAGAATACATTCTTTTTTATCCTAAGACTAATTCAGTATGCAATCTAAATTAAATGTTTCTCAGACTTTAGTGCAAATACAAATTCACTTGAAGGATTGGTGAAATGACTTTTTCTAGATTGCATTCCCAGATATTCTTATTCAGAGACCAAAAAGATTGATTTTTTTCCTTTATTATTTATTAAGGTAACATTGGTTTACAGGATTGTATATGTTTTAGAGGTATAGGTTCACATCTATTTCAGATTATGTTAACACACTACATCACCACCAAAACCAAAGCACCTGTACCATAGTTCGTCAGGCTCTCTCCACAGTTCATTCTCACACTCCACCCCTTCTTTCTATTAGTTTATTTCTGTAGTCAGATCCCAAGTGTTGGTTTTAGTATTTTTTCTGGTTTTGATTTGTTTTTTATATTACACGTAAGAGTGAAATTGTATCTCTCCTGACTTTTTCACTTAGCATATTAACCTGTAGATCCATTCATGTTGTCAGAAATGACAATATTGCATAAGACATTAGTGTTCCATTTGTGTGTGCGTGCGTGTATTCTTCTCTCTCTCTCTTACATTTTCTTTATCCAATCATCTATGTCATCGGGACTTAGATTGCCTCCATAGCTTAACTATTGTAAATAGTACTACAAAAAACATTGGAGTCCATAGATCACTTTGAGTTGGTGTTTTTTCATTCTTCAGGTAGATACCTATGAATGAAGTAGATGGATCATAGAATTGGCATATTTTTGTATTTTGTGAAACCTCTATACTCATAAGGGTTGCGATAGTCTACATCCCCACTAACAGTGTATGAGTGTTCCTTTTTCTCCATATCCTCACCACTACTTTTTATGGTCTTCTTGATCGAGGTCATTTTCACAGTTTTGAGATGGTAACTCATTGTTGTTTTGATATGTATTTCCCTGATGATAAGAAATGGTGCACATTTGTCCACATATGTTTACAATCCATATGTCTTTTTTGTAGAATTGTCTATTAATATTTGGTTCTTTTGTCCCTTTTTTAAAGGTTCTTCATTTTCTTCTTGTTTTTGAGTTCTATGGGCTCTTTTAGGTCTTGGATGTTAGGTTTTTGTCAGATGTACTATGTGCAAGTATTTTCTCCCTTTCAATGCAATGTCTTCATTTTAAGAGTTTTTTTTTTTCACTGTGCAGAAATTTTTTAGAGATTAAATTTAAGAAGGTCTCAGATCAGCCGTTGATGCCAATCTGGGACCAATTTTCAATTTCAAAGCTATTATTAACTGTCTTCCTCACAGTGTTGTCTGTGGACAAGCAATATCAACATCACCTGGGATTTTGTTAGAAATGAGAATCTTTAAGTCTCAGCTCAGAGCTGCTGAATCAGAAACAGCATTTTAATTCTTATTAAATTCTAATTATCCCTAAGTGATTCATGTGGGCATTAGAGTTGAGAAGCACTACAGTCTAGAAAGTATTGCTTAACATAGCAGTACTGCAGTTTTCATATCTATCACAATGACAGTGTTGACCCCATTTTTATTCCAACATACTATGAGGTGAAAAATTGGGATTAGAAACCAAGTATATAAGGAGTGAGTTGTGTTTCTGCTAAACTTAATCTCTGCAGAGATGGAATGAGTATCCTAAACACATCCTCTGATGTTATAGTAATAATGGAATAATAAAATAAATGTTATGTGCTTATCTTCCACTTGCAGAGAGCTACAGTATGGCATTGGTATTACACTTTCACAAGAATATTCCGGTTGCAGCTAGAACAACCCTTCTAGCAAAATTACTTATTTGTTATGTTGGTTCCACCTATTTAATTAGTTAATTTAGTAAATGTTATGATGATTTAAGTGAAATGATTCTGGTTAATTATTATTGATTTGAACCTGATGAAGAGAGGAATAAAATTGATTCCTAGGTAATTACAAATTAAAATATATACATTTAGAATGTGCAGATGATGACTGATTAAAGATGATGCATATTTAAAAACTTATATAAAATTGGGACCAAGTTGGAGGAAGGCAGATTTTTTCACAGAAAGAAATTAAAGCAAAAATGAGAGATGACTGATAAAAATTAAAATAGTGCCTTAAACGGGGTGTTTTTCACTCTTGGATTTGTTCAATCTTATGCTAGATGCCCTGAGATGTGTATAGTAGAGAGGTCTGCATTGAGAGGAAGATTAAAGCACAACATTTCTAAGAGTTCAGGAATTCTAAATTCCAGTCTATTCTATGATTTCTCCCCTCTTTAAGATTTTTTCCTTCACACCTAGGGAAGTCCATAGTTTGATATATAACTATGTTAGACTTATTGTTGATTTTGTACCAAGTGACATAGCATGTAGTGTTGTTGAGTATTTAATAGTATACATTCAGGAGTCAACCAGACCAGCAGTAGACTCAAAGTTGTGCCGCCTGCAAGCTTTGTAACATGGGCAAGTTGTTATACACCTGTCAGCATTAGTTTCCTCATCTGTACCTGAGTTTAAGAATAGAACTTCAATAAAAGAATGCTGTGAAGGTTATAAAATAAGCCATATGAGAGATTTAACAAAGTGTGAGACATTATAAACTTTTAATAAAGATTAACTCTTCTCATCTGAAATATATTTAGAACATATTTCCCTTCAACTTTAAGACCCCTAACTTCTCTTACTGGTCAATTGAAAAAGTGGTATGTTTATAATGTTTATTGCATCACTATTTATAATAGTTATGACATGGAAGCACCTTAAATGCTCATAAATTGAACATTGTATTAAAAGTATGTGGCAAATTCACAACAGGGAATACTATTTGGTTATAAGGAAAGGTGAAATTCAGTCATTTAATTGACAGTAAAATGGAGAGAAGGTTTGAGTAATTATTTGTAGTAAGTCAGAATGTAAAAAAATTACTGGACATTTTACATAGCAAACTAAGCAGTGATGACTATGAGGTTAATAGATAGGGGAGAGGGAGAAATAAGTGAAAAGGATATAAGGTATGGAGGTGAGGAGAAATGTTTAAAAATGAGTTAGGGAATAGACTAATTGGATGAGTGGGTAGATTGAAGGAATATGAATTGTTGAATGTGTGCTAGAATGGCTACATAAATAAATGGAGGGTGGATATGTAAAGAGATAGACAACAGAATGAGTGGATAGATGGATGACTGTGTGAAAAATTCATAAATATATCCATGGATAAAGGAAGGTGGTAAGTGGGTGAATCATTAAACTTATGGATAAATGAATGCATAGTATATTGATCAATGAATGATGAATAGATTTTACACTCTTATGTACCTGAATTGACTTTTCTGCCATATTGTATCAGTTTGGGAGATTTGGGGATATATAAAAACCTGGATTTGTCACAGCACTGCCATTTTCTCTCTAATTTCCCTAAGTTACTTAGATTCTATAGAACTCAATTTCCCCACTTCTACCATCAAATTATAATGAATACCTTGCAATTATTCATGAGGATAAAAAAAGGGATTATACAAAGTTCTGAAATAGTAGATGCTATTGCAGTAATCATTGTCATCATCACATACTAAGCCAATTTTTGTTTCCTGCACAGCATTTGACTGGTGCCTATATCTGTTTAATCTTGGCTCTCGTTCACATATTCTCTGTTATTTTGAGTAGACAGGACATAAATAGGCATTAACAGAGAACCATCATTAAAGTCAGGAAAAATGTTCAATGTCAGATAACAAATTTATGAGGAACTGGAGGAAAGAAGGATCTTGGAATGTCAAGCAAGTTTTTAATCATTATGTTGGAATTTGGGAGATATATAGAGAGAATTAAATTAACAGAGAGGAGATGATTACATCTTTCCTGTATTTCTCATTAAATTGCAAATAATTTTAAGGATCTAAAAGTAAAACTGAATAAGTAACAAGAGTTACAATTAAGTGGAAAAAATAAAAGAAAGACAGGGGTCTAAAGCAGTTTAATGATCTGCCCAAGGACAGACAGCGACTTGCCTTGACACAGTTGCAAATGGCACCCTCAGTTCTTGGCTGCCATGTCTCTTTGAATTTGCTAGTATTAAAATAAGAAAAAACATTTATTGTTTTATTTGAGATGCTGTAACATTCCCCTGAAGACAAATTAGCTGAGTTATTTAAACTTAAACAGAAAAGTAAATCACCAGGAACATTCACGGTGCTTATACTTTACACACAATTGTTTACCTCCTTGTCTAGGTGCGAAGAACAATATTCTAAAATAATGAAACTGCTGTGATGCTTAGTGTTCTTTTTGTCCCATCTGGCTCTGGTCAAACCTATTAGATTAGTCCCATTTGCTTATTTTTGCTTTAGTTCCCTTGCTGTTGACTCACAAAGATACCCTGAATCCAAAGTAACACATTTTTTTTTAGTGATTGCAGGTCTTAAATCGAATTATTATTTTATTTTTTTTTATAACTTTTTTTTTTTATTTATACATACAAGCAGGGGTACAAGCCAGAGGTGTGGGGCGGCTAGAGGGTTCACCAGAGACGGAGCGGGGAGCAGAACAGGCAGATCAAAAATACACTGCTGAGGGGAGCAGCGGGCAAGGCAGGAGAGGTCTGCCGTGCCATGTGGGATTCTCCCCGGCCAGGCGTCGAACTTGCGTCGCCGCTGCCGACAGCTCCACAGCGCAGCGCTTAACCGCTGCGCCACCGGGGAGGCCCAAATCGAATTATTTTATTCACTTTGTGTTGGTTTCCATTTATGGTGTGAAGTAATAGCCTGGTTTCATTTTTTTTAAGAATTTATTTATTTATGCATACAAGAACTGGGGTGTAGGCCAGAGGTGTGGGGTGGTGAGAGGATTCACTAGAGACAGAGCAGGGAAGCAGAAGAGGTGGATCTACTGAAGTACACTGCTGAGGGGAGCAGCGGGCAAGGCAGGAGAGGTCTGCTGTGCCATGTGGGAATCTCCCTGGCTGGGGATTGAACTCATGCTGCTGTAGCTGCAGATTGCTTCATAGGCTGAGATTTAACCCCTTGCACCACCAGGGAGGCCCTAGTTTCATTCTTTTGTATGTAGCTATCCAGTGTTTCTAACACAATTTGTTGAAAAGACTTTCTTTTCTCATGGTGAGAAAAAGTATGAGTTAATTTTTAGCTTCTCAATTATATTACATTGGTCTGTGTGCCCATTTTTATTTCAATGCCATATTGTTTTGAATACTATTGTTTTTGTGTAGTTTAAAGTTGGGGAGTGTTATACTCCCATTCTTTCTTTTTTTGTCAGAATCGCTTTGGTTATTCTGGGTCTTGTATGACTAATATTAATTTCAGTATTGTTTGTTCTATTACTTTGAGGAATTGCATTGAAGCTTTGATAGGGAGTACATTAAACCTGTATATTGCTTTGGGTAAGATAAACATTTTAACAATGTTAATACTTCTAGTCCGCAAGCAGGCACTGTCTTTCCATTCCTTTAGGTATTTAATTATTTTTGATGCTATTGAAAATTGAATTATTTTCTTAATTTATTTTTCTTTTAGCTTGTTTATAGAAATGCAACCAAATTTTGTAAATTGATTTTGTAGTCTTCTCCTTTACTGTAGTCATGGATTGTTTTTAATGGTTTTTCTTAGTGCATTTCTAAATAGAATTTGGACAAAATGCAACCAAAATTTATAGAACACATGTGCAAAATTAATTTTATCTCAAAGGAGGAAACTTAGATTTATATGAAGTCAGTTCTTGGAAACTTTAAACATTTTTAAATTCTGAATGATAATGGTCAGCAAAGAGACAAAGGACATACTGGCACATAGTGATTTTTTAAATTTCAATATTAACTACATCAGGAACATAATGAAGTTCATTTAATCTTTGTGTGTGTACATGTATGCAACTACAGATTCTATTTGTATTGCTAAAATAAAATCTTGCAAACATAAACTACGAACATAAACTATGTAAAACAAACATAAACTATGTATAACAAATGACAACAAATTTCAAGTATATTTTTGTTATTGTTCTTTATATAGTAAAAACATTATTTTTCCATGGTACTGTGCTACATTAAAATTTGTAATTTTATCAGCATCACAAAACAAGTCATGTGAACTATTCGATTTAATTACTATGATTAATCTACTCTAGCTCTAATATATTATTTTTCTTTATATAATTTGAAGAGAAAATGAGCAAAATTATTATAGATCAGTGTTTTTATCTAAATGAAATATCATGCACTGTATATGTGTGTGTAGGCTGTATTATTGTCTTAGACACTATTCTAAAACTAAGAACTAAATTTTGAAGTATATGCTAACTTCTTCAAATGATTTATGTCACACGGTCAGTGGCATGACTGTAGCTGTCATGTTTGATTGTAAAAATATGGGAAAAAGCTTTCCTAAAAAATTTAGAAAGATGAGCATTTTTTTTTTCATTAAGGATCCATTCCCTTTTTTTTTTTCTGGGTCAGCATTAATGAAGCCAATTGTTTTCAATATAAAATGCAGTACCATATAATTAAATGCATTCATAGTTGTAGACTTCTTCCATTCACAAATGAGTGAATAACTACAGTAGAAATGATTGTTACTCTCTTATATTCATCAACAAGACTACTTGACTTCTATTTCCTGAACATTTTTTAACATACACATAACTTCATTTTCTTTTTCCCTTGGGGTGGGGGGGAAAGATTGGTTACATTATGCTGAAAAGTCAGCAGAAGAAAAGGACATAAAAACACTAATCCAAAAGGATACATGCACCCGTGTGTTCATTGTGGCACTGTTCACAATAGCAAAGGTATGGAAGCAACCCAGATATCCAAAAATAGATGATTGGATCCAGAAGATGTGCTACATATACACAATGGAATACTAATCAGCATGGAAAGAAGATAAACACATGCAATTTGCAGATACATGGATGGAATTAGAGGGGATCATACTCAGCGAAACAAGCCAGAAAGAAAGAGAAAAATATCTATCGAATGGTTTCACTTATCACAGGGCTATAAGGAAACCAAATAGGAGAGAGACACTTGGGGGGGGGGTGAGGGGAGGGGGAGGATAAGGGCACAAAATGGAGTAGAAAAGGACACAAGGGACCACGGGGATGGATCACGGGTGAATTTGTGGTGGGTTATCCAAGGGGAATACAAAATGTAAAAGATATAAATAACAATAAAAATATATATTTATACAAAAAAAAAAAACTATATAGGTTCTTCTCCATATGCCTTCTGCTCTAGCTCTACTCTGCTGCTTGGAATATGTTTCTCTTGATATGGTTCCTTTATCTAAATATATCAGTCTTGGGCCTCCCTGGTGGTGCAGCAGTTAAGTGCTGGGCTGTGGAGCTGTAGGCAGCAGCAATGTGAGTTCATGGCATGGCAGAACTCTCCTGCCTTGACTGCTGCTCCCCTGACAGTGTATTTCTGTTAATCTTCCTGTTCTGCACCTCATCTGTCTGTGGTGAACCCTCTCGCTGCCCCAGCCTCTGGCCTGTACCGCAGCTTGTATGCATAAATAAATAAATAAATATTTTTAAAAATAAAAATAAAATAAATATACCAGTTTCTTTCCAGGTGATGCCATTTGGAAAAGTCTTACACATCTTTTTTTTTTTTTTTTTTTTAAAGATTTATTTTTTATTTATACATACAAGCTGGGGTACAGGCCAGAAGCATGGGGCAGTGAGAGGGTTCACCAGAGACAGAGCGGGTAGCAGAACAGGAAGATCAGAAATACACTGCTGAGGGGAGCAGCGGGTGAGGCAGGAGAGGTCTGCCACACCATGTGGGATTCTCCCTGGCCGGGCGTCGAACTTGCGTCGCCGCTGCCGACAGCTCCACAGCGCAGCGCTTAACCGCTGCGCCACCGGGGAGGCCCTTTTTTTTTTTTTTAATACAAAAAGCATATTTTATTTTTTTGTGTGTCTTTACATTACTGTATATTCCCCGTAGGTTTCCCACCACCAATTCACCCGTGAACTGTCACCACAGTCCCCTGTGCTCCCCACTCTCCCATTCTGAGCCCCAATCCTCCCCCTCTCTCACTGGTTGACGCCCTTGTATTTGGCTCCCCTATATTCCTGTTACAAGTGAGACTATTCGATATTTTTATTTTTCCTTTTGGCTTATTTTGCTGAGCATGATCCCTTCTGGTTCCATCCATGTTGCTGCATCTTTTAAATCTTACTCTCAACCTCCATCTGAGAAACCTTCTTCCACTGACTCTAATGAAATTAGTCCTTGTACTTTCACATTTGCTGAGAAGAATATTCCTTGTTATAGCAATTTTCATTTTTAATCACAATCATTATTACTAATAATTACAGAGCACTTATTAAATTTTAAACATTGGACTAAATATTGTATGTATGTATGTGCATACAATTAGCTTGTAATTATATTTATACACAACTATAATTAGCTAACAATTCTCACAATAAGCCAATAAGGTATGTATTTTAGTGTTCCTCATTCCATAGATAAATAAAGAGGTGCCGGAAAAGTCAATGTTGTAAAGCTCTGGTTTTATTTCTTGTGTTAATCCGCTTCCCTTACCAGACTGTGAATTTTTGAAAAAAAAAAAAAGGACTATATAATATCAATATGATATTTATATTCAGTATCTCACCTAGCAGAGTGCTTAGCATATAATGTGTGCTTAGTGAACATTTATAAAATAAATTAATATATTGCTTATCAAGTTATGGTGAAATAAAATTTTATAATAACAACTGGACAACAAAATAATTCACTTAATTAAAATAAGTTTTATTATGCTAAATGCCAGTTATAACTAAAATTCATTTTACCTTTTGTTTTATGTATGATTTTTTAAAGATAGCATAATTCTGAACATTCTAGTTTTTAATTCACAGTGGTAGAGATAGATTTGTTTATTTATCATGATATAATTATCCAGTTGAGGGGGTCTAGTGCCAAACTATTACCTAAGCTCTGCACTTTCACATTTTCACTTATGCTGAATATCAGAAATGCTTGAGGAGAGGTTTGAGTTTACTTCTGGTGTTGTGTTGTGAAACTGATGTTATAGAATCAGTGAGACAAAAGCCCTGAAACACATATGATATTTTGTCTTCTTGATTTTTAAAAAATTCCTTTCAATTCAGGTTATTTGTAAATTTGTTGTTGGCAGATACTTTGGAGGGATTCAAATGGGCGTCATCTCAAGGTGCTTTTCATTTACTAACTAGTAGTAAATGCTTTCATATGTATACTTACTGTGCAAAACAATGTTAAGATCAAAACTGCTAAGAAAATACTGAGAAGGGAATGATAATTCTGATGAAAGAAAAGACTTTCTGAAGTGGAAGACTTCTGATCTAATTACTGAAAAAAGCGTAAGGTTTAGTAGGTGGAATAAGCACTCTAAGAGACTCCTCATATAATGGAAGAAAAGAAAGGTCAAGATTTATATAGTATATGGAGCGGAACAAGGTCTGATTATAGTATAGGTAAAATGTTAATAAATTTGATAAAAAAAAAACAGGTATTCAAGTTAATGAATTTGAGAGTGTAAGAAAAATGTTGCAAAATACTTTTAACATACTAGGGAAATGCAGGATTTTAAAAATTTAATAACTATACATATATAGTTATATATATATACACATAGTTGATATTATCAAGAGACAATGTACATGATATACAGAACTTGTTATTTTTAAGATAGAATAATTAAATATACATACTATTAATTATTGCTATTAAGTCTGAGTATTCAGCATAAAATTTTCAATTCACATTTTATTCACAGCAGTGACCAACATACAACTCCAAAACATAAGTCGTGCTATTAAAAATATTATTCATATCAGTTTAAAACAATTTTCTCTATTCATTCTGTTTCTGATGAACCTAATATTGCACTCCCTGTAGAACTGAATAATTACCTATTACTTATTAACTTTAGTTTGCACCTGTGTAAAAACAACATATGTTTACTTGCTTATTGACATTGTTATTATTATTGTTAATATATAAAGAAAGTGATGGAAAGGCCATAAGTGCTTATGTGAAGTTTATCCACATTATTTTTCAGGAATTTAGTAAATAGGTATCTCCATGTATTATGTTATTTTGAAGACATAATTGTTACAGTCCTTTCACCTCCATCAGCCTTTGCCATTACAGCCTTATTGTTTTTGCTTAGCTTCAGCATTTTCTCCAATGTATGCAGTAGAGAGAAGAGAAAGAGAAAGAATATAGTTAAAATAGTTTCCCTGGCTTCCCTGGTGGCACAAGGGGTTAAGTCTCAGCACTACAAAGCTATGACAGCCACTGCAGCATGAGTTTGATTCCCTGCCAGGGAGCTTCCCACATGGCGCAGCAGACCTCTCCTGTCTTGCCTGCAGTGTATTTCAGTAGATCTGCCTGTTCTGCTCCTCATTCTGTCTCTGGTGAATCCTCTCACCCCCCAAACTTTTGGCCTACACCACAACTCTTGTATGCATAAATAAATAAATCTTTAAAAAAATAAAATTGTTTCCCTACGAAATACTCAAAGTTACCCATCCCCTTGTGGTAAATGCCCAAACAAGGTGGGCCCAAATTGGGGCCACTGAGGATTGAAAGCTTGCCATAAGTCTAAGGCATTTTCTGGTTGGGAAACAGGAAAGGGGGAGGAGGGGCCAGGCAAATCTTTTAGGAAAAGAGCAAAATAAAATACAAATCAAGATAAAGCCTGCCATTTTCAGCCTTACATATGTCTCTCACTCACATCTCTTTCTCTTTCGAGGGTCTCCTTCTTCCATGTTCCCCCAAGTCCTGGGCATAGGACCAACACTGAGGAGCAAACATGGCTTCTTCTTCACAAGATTCTCTGTTCCATCTGCCTCCAAGTTTTCTCTTTAGTCTTCCCAGTCTTATTCTTCATCCCCAATCCATTTTTGTTTCCCCTTGCAGCTCCTTTGGTAGAACAGGGAACCTGGAACCTTCCTTTTTATGGGGATTACAGTTATACTCTGTGAAAAGTGTAACCAGATTCAGGGTCACATGGTGAGTTTCCCCATGAGACTGAGACTTTAGCTTTATCCAAAATGGCAGGTTTATAATATAAAAAGTAAAAGGAAAGGATTCTTGCACAGACATACGCAGGCAGAAAGAGCTGCCTTTGAAAGGGACAGGTTTGTTAAAAGAGGCCTGCATAGCCACAGGCAGGCAGTAGAGCTGGTTTGGAAAAGAAATGCCTGCATAGTCATGGTGACACCAGTGTGCACGGTTAATTTAGCCCTTGAAACACCACAGGTTCTTTTCCCACAAAGCTGTAAAAAGGAATTTGCAGACATTTTAGATAAGTAAGCAGAGAGAAACAAACTTTAAGAATGTAAAGAAAAGTTTATTTAAAGGAAGAAAGTAAAGACTCCCAGGTACCCTGTACTTGGGAGGAACAAGGAAGCCATTGTGGGCCTGTGTCTAGGGGTATTTAAACCTTTTTGCCTCTATTATAAAAATCTCATCATCTTGCATTGTGATTGGCTCTTTCTCGAAGTGGCTGAACTCCTCCAGGCAGATGTGCCCATTTTCCCGGCTCCTATCTTAGAGTTTCTCTTTTTACCTCCCCTGTCCAAGGTGTCCTAAAATTTGCTGTCCCAATTGCCTTAAATTTTAGCCCTAAAATTTACTGCACTCATTAGCCCTCCTGGATTTCTGGCCTCATCTCTGGAGTATGTCTGGCTAGCACTTAGAATTTACTGCCCTTATCTCTGTGGTATGTCTTGGTTAGCATCTCTTTAACTCCCCTGAGCTCCCTGCCTGCACTGTCACTGAAGCTGCCTACTTAACCGTAACTTGCCTTGGGACTCATTTCCGCCCCTAAAGATCAAGCCCCTAACTGTTTTAGGACAAAGGATGTAGATCTGATCAATGACTGCTTCCTGCTGAAAGTGGGCCCAGTGGGGAGGCAGCCAGGGCTCCACCGCAGGGCAAAGATCTAAGGGACATCAGAGGGAAGATGGTAGAGTCTTCATAGTGTGTTTCATTTGAAGGACCATTAGGAGTTTGATGACCTCCAGGTGAGAGATGATCTCGATGAGAGCATTGAGGATGCAGGGTCCAAGCAAGAGAAAAAATGAGGAAAAAAAAAAAATAGTGAGGGAATGGGGAAGGGGAAAATGGGAGCAGCCAGGACAGGAGTTACTTATATATTTTTAAGCATTTTAAGAGTTTATTGTAGCCAGGTAAGCCCTTGTCTGGCTTGGTTTTTAATATTTACCTCCTTAGAAATATTAATCCCAAACCAGCAAGTTTTATTAAGGAGGGCACAAATTCATGAGCAAGTTCAGGGCTCTATTTTTACATAACCACTGGGACTAGAGAATTTAAGGAGCATTGAGGGATATTGGCTTGAGGGATATTGTGGTTCCATCAGAAGATATGAAGTTCCTTTAATTGCCCCCTAAAAGGAGTGGCAAAGATACCTCAGCCTGGGACTGTAGCATCCCAAACACCTGCAGGTGCTCTAGCCAAATGGCAGAGACCTAAGGCTATTGGACTATCCCAATCTTTTGTAGCAGCAGCTTGGAGAGCCAATAGTGGCTGTGGAGACTGCTAGTTTGGAATTTAGTTACCATTTTCTGTCCTGATAGAAGTTAGAAAAACAGGACTAAAAATGTGTAAACATGTGGCCTTATAGCGAGCACGGTAATAATGCTGTAGTGTCCTGGCTCAGACTGGTCATCAGTACTAGTGAAGGGGACAATCAACCAGGAGGTCAGTCCAAAGAGTCAGAGCAAGGCAGAGTAAGTGGCCCCTTATTCACCAAGAAGGTGATCTTTTTGTCTGCCGCTTCTAGGGACTCCCAAGGCTTGTCCATAGAAACAGTGAAGAGGGGAGCCTATTTCACCTGTGGGCTTCTTCAGAGAACGACTTCTCCTGCACAGACAATTCATAGTCAGAGGTGGCTGACTGTCAAACCTGACCTCCCATCCTGCCCTGTGGTATGGACTGGCCCCCTCCCTCTCTGGAGAGAGGGACAATCCCCCTTTCAGTGCCCTGTGTGATGGCATTGAAGGCATGGCCCTGGGGACAGCTTCTTCAGACATTCACTACTGAGGTGCTCTGGTTGTTGGCAGTGTAAGCAGGCTGGCAGCCCATTAAGAGCTTGAGGTCCTGAATGCCCTTGGGGGGCATGGAGCCTAGGGTGAGTATGAAGTGGTAGGGTGCTAGCAATGGCAGCTGCCATATACAGGGCCCCTCTCTTGTCCTTCTCCCTTTCTTTTTCTCAGTCTGACTGGTCACCTCCCTGTCACTGGAGGCTTTGAAAGCCATGTGAAAGGGTCTCAGTCCCTTGATTCAGTCTCCGAAGTCTGCACCTGATGTCAGGGCAAGGCTGCCTAGGGAAAGAGACCGCTAAAATGCTTATTTTTCTACAGTCTCTGGTTCTAGATTAGGATACCTTTTCATAGCCTCAGCAAATCTAGCCTGAAATTATGTGTAATTTGGGGGCTTCTGAGTAACATCCTTCAGCTCTTTTATAATAACTGGCTTAACAATTGCCTTTTGTTCCATTTTACTGAGACCAAACACATTTTTAAAAGAAAAGATAATCCCCTCCTCCGTCAACCTCCCCACTCGCCAGGAACCATGCATGGGAGAATATGAGAAGATATAGATCAAGATCTTCTTTTAATTTGCCTGTTCCTAGACACCGATCAGAAATCTGAGGTTTGGAAATAAGCTCAAAGAAAGTTGCATTTCTACTTTATAGTTTTTACCAGAATAATTTGTTTTAATAAGAAACTAAATTTTTACAGGTCCAATAAGCAATTTAGACATTTGTACTCAACCAATAAGCATCCTGTATAGCTTGCTAGAAAGTCCAAAGTAACTTAGCAGTTTTTACCTTAAACAGTCTAGACTTTAAGATTAGGAAAACACAGGGATATAGAAATTTTTACCCATAGAATGAACCAGAACAGTATCTCAAGATAGACAAAAGAAGAGTCCAGTTCCTCCACAGCTGGAAGGCAGCAGAGACATACCAAGGATCTTAATGGTGGAGCAAAAGTCCAGGCAGCTGCTCACTGAAAGCAGAGGTGTCCCCACACTAGCCAGTTGTAGTGGGTCCCTCACTTTAGTGCCCAGCATTCTACCTTTTGCCTCAGCTGTGGCAAAAGAAATTTAGTTGGAGAAGAATGTAACAACTAAGGATGCCATTTGTGAGCCAGATTTTTGTACTGGGAACAGGCAGTATTTAAAGAAAGACTAGCTTTTTTTTTTTTTTTTTCTATAGAATCTGGGCTAAATTCAGCTATTTTTTTAAGAATACAGCTCAAGAGCAAGTCCCACGGAATTGAGATAGACCATTTACACAGCTAGGAGAAGCAACAGGTAAGACAGGAAAAGTTTACACCTGAAAACTGATCTCAACTCCCTGGGGTGCAGGAGAGAGGCATGCCCTTCTTTACGACAAATGAGGAATCTTGCATCTGCAACGAGGGCAAAAGGCAGGTGTGCAGCACCAGCTTCTTTCTACAGCGGCTTCCCTCCTCTTAACCGTGGAGCTCTGATTGCGAGCAATGAACAGTCCCTTCCCACTAGCCTGCCGGACTTAATCATTCCCTTACCAGCGTGACCCGAACACAGTGAGCCAATCTATCTCCCACTGAACAGAAGCAAAGGGATACCGGACTTTGAGGGACCCTACTGGCAATTCCAACCCTGTCTCTTTACAAAGGGTATCATTCCAAGAATCTAACAACTTATGGTAAGCCACTCTCCTCATCTAATGGAAGAGTCCCTGAACACATCTGAAGGGCAGAGACTGAACACAAGCCTCACTCAGGGTCCTGAGGCCTAACTTCCAATGATGCCCATTTACAGAAAACAAAAATGATTCTCAAAGTCATAGCCTTTGAACCAGCAGTAACCCAGAGCCTGATATTTACTTGCCTTAAAATTCCTTTTGGAAAATTGCTATGAGACAAATTTACTATACCAAAAGGGTAGGTAATCAGTTGGACCTAAGATTTGAGACAAACCTGTACATACACCCCTGTCAGCTTCTTCTGCCTGTGCCTATTGGCAGAGTCAAAGCAAATAACAGAAGAAAGGTTCGTAGGGGTGTCCCAAGATTTTTAAGAATGTTTTGTACCTTATGACTTACAAGCTATCTTGATAGACACTGAAAGAAATCTGCCCTATGGGGAAGGGACCAAGAAGGTAAAAGTCCTTTTCTAGATAGTCAGGCCTCAGTGACTCTCACCTGAGTACCAGCCTAGCAGAATGCCTTGTCTGTGCCATTTGATCTCCTGGATGTCCAGGGTTCCAAGGGCCACAGCTCAGTCATCCTGTTGTTGTTCCTTGAACCTGAATGACCTTGCAATTGTGCTTGCAGGTGAAAACCCACAATGACCTGTGCTCTCCTGGGCATTGTCCCATTATAGCCCCTGCTCTTGCACTGTTTCACCTCAGTTTTTCTAAGTGGCTTTCAAGTACTGAGTAGACACAGATATCAAAATGCTCAGATTTATAGGACATTTCTACTGTTGCAGAAAGTTCTGTTGGACAGGGTTAGACCTCAAATGTTAGATTAACTGAAATATTAAACTGCTAAATAATCTTTCATAAATTATCTATTCTCCCTGGGCTTCATTTTTTTGGTTAAATAACATTAAGATCAAAATAATAACACTGGCTTTAAATATTTATAGGAATATTTGAAAAAAAATATGAAAACCATTTATATTAGTGTGCTAAAAATTCTATAAAAATGTCAATTTTTAACTAAATAATAGCATCTGTTATTTGAACTATTGTTATACATTTGTTCTGTTGCTATATTTTAAAGCATTCTCTGTGTTTTGAGGTTTCCATCAAACTTGATTTCCAGTTATTTTCCATGGCCTCATATAATAGATGATTTGTTGATTTAAAGATCTAAAAATAGGGCCTCCCTAGTGGTCCAAGGGGTTAAGTCTCAGCACTATCTTTCTACTGGAAGCCACTGCAGCACAAGTTCAATCCTCGATGAGGGAGCTAACCCACTTGGCACTGCAGACCTCTCCTGTCTTGCCCACTGCCCCCTCAGCATGTATTTCAGTTGTTCTGCTTCCCACTCTGTCTCTGATGAAGTCTCTCACAATCCCCACCTCTGGCTTACACCCCAGCTCTTATATGCATGAATAAAATATTTTTTAAAAAAATCTAAAAACAATAATAATATAAAGTATCAAATTTCCCAGATCACGTTGGGGCACTGAGTTTTATGGCACTGATTTTACTCCTGCACTGATTTTCTTTATGTCTACATCATTACATTTTTTTTTTATTGAAGTAACATTAGCTTACAACCAGTATGTGATTCAGTTGTACAGGATCACGCCCCTTTGTATGCATATTACTACAACACATTCGCCATGAAAGCACCCGCAATATTCCACAATAATCCACTGTTAATATGGAGTGTAAGAACATGACTTGCTGCTGTGCTTCCTTCACTCTTCAATCAGGAAAGGAAGGCATTTTTGCTCAAGCTGTATAGATTAATACTTATCATAAAGTGAAACTGCTAAGAAATGGCCAGAATATGAATCTAACTTTAACAAAATTTGGTCAGCATGTTCATATCTATTCTTTGAAAAATACCTTTGTCTACACTACTTATGATTTCAAAAACTGAATTAACATAAAATATGATGTGTTTCTTTCAGTACTATTTACAGAGATCCTTTGCTCTATGACATGTAAATTTAAGAGAAATACTTCACATGAATCTTTGTAAAGCAGGAAGCCATATTACAAAGGTCATATGCAAATGACTGCTGAAATATCTTTAGCAGCATGAACTAGTCAAGTATATAATCTCCTTTTTCTTTTTTACTGTGTATTCATTTCTTTTTCTTACTCCATAAAATGGCATTTTGTAATTTTTTTTTCAATAAGCTCTGTGGTTAGACAACATAGATACTGGGGTCAAATTATAAAGTTAGGCAATATTGATATTATGGGTACTGAGGGCTCTGAGTATATTGTACTTGTTGTTGGAGGTTGGTTGACAAGTATTTAAGCAGAGACCAGAACACTCAGGAAATCTTGTAGTAGTGTCCATTGCCAAGGAATGAAGGTACAGGCACCTTTGGTCTTATGACCCCTGAAGGATCAATATATGTGGCTTTAAAGGAGTATATATATTTAGGTTATATTTCAGTTTAGCATACATTCTTGCACTATTTTAAAGATCCTGTCTTAATGAAGAAATACATGATAAAATTGGTTTTCACTATTTAAAGAAATACTTTAGTTCTCACAAAGTCTCACTCTGAGAACCTATTTCTGCCCATTTCTATGCTAGAAGCTTTTGATTTACTTGCAATGATGTGTGTGTACAACACAACAAATATGTTCATTTTAAAACAGAGTTGTTGATATTGACATCTTGATCCCTCCTCCATTCTCATAGCCTTCAATCAGCAAGCATCGAACTCTCACAGAATGCAACATACTATAATGAGCTGTAACAAATTTTATCTGTAACATCAAAGATTTTTATTTTATTTCCTTTGCAGCAGGAGAAATGGTGATTCAGGATCCTGGGTGTTTTTTTCATCTTCTACTATTTTTATCTATTAATATAAAGACAATTTAAGATTATAGAAAGTTGGGAAACAGAAGGAAAATATATTCATAGTCCCAATATTCAAATATAATGAATATTACATTTTTTTTCTTTTTAACTTCTTTCTCTGTGTTAGAAGATATTTTACAGATACAAGCAATAATGGGTTAATGGATGGAAAATGATATCTATTTATCTATTTTGTTTTTATTCTCATATAAGAAATGGAAACACTGTCCCAAGGATGAGGATGAAGTGTTCTAACTTATTTCTGGAAAAATTACCCACTGTCTGATTTTTCATTAAACACACACATTGGTAGAAGAGTTGAAAGATCTTTGCACACAATACATCCAATAAAGGACTGGTAACAAAAATTTACAAGGAACTCACACAACTCAACAAACACAAAATCAATAACCCAGTCAAAAAATGGGCAGAAGAGCTAAAAAGGCACTTCTCCAAAGAAGAAAAGCAAATGGCCAACAAATACATGAAAAAATGCTCAACATCACTTATAATCAAGGAAATGCAAATCAAAACTACTATGAGATACCACCTCACACCTGTGAGGATGGCACACATTAAAAATATAGGCAACAGGGCCTCCCTGGTGGCGCAGCGGTTAAGCGCTGCGCTGTGGAGCTGTCAGCAGCGGCGACGCGAGTTTGAAGCCTGGCCAGGGAGAATCCCACATGGCGCGACAGACCTCTCCTGCCTCGCCCCGCTGCTCCCCTCAGCAGTGTGTTTCTGATCTGCCTGTTCTGCTCCCCGCTCCGTCTCTGGTGAGCCCTCTCACCGCCCCATGCCTCTGGCCTGTACCCCAGCTTGTATGTATAAATAAAAAAAAAAATCTTTAAAAAAAATAAAAATAAAAATATAGGCAACAACAAATGCTGGAAAGGATGTGGAGAAAAAGGAACTCTTCTACACTGCTGGTGGGAATGTGAACTGGTCCAACCACTATGGAAAGCTGTATGGCGATTCCTCAAACTGCTAAACCTGGAGCTCCCATACGACCCAGCAAAACCACTTTTGGGAATTTACCCAAAGGACACAAAAACACTAATCCAAAAGGATACATACACCCGCATGTTCACTGCGGCACTGTTCACAATAGCAAAGGTATGGAAGCAACCCAGATGTCCAAAAGTAGATGATTGGATCAAGAAGATGTGGTACATATACACAATGGAATACTATTCAGCATTCAAAGAAGATAAACTCATGCAATTTGCAGTGACACGGCTGGAATTAGAGGGGATCATACTCAGCAAAACAAGCCAGAAAGAAAGAAAAAAATATCGAATGGTTTCACTTATAACAGGACTATAGGGAAACCGAATAGGAGAGAGACACTTGAGGGGGTAGGGGAAGGGGGAGGATAAGGGCACAAAATGGAGTAGAAAAGGACACAAGGGACTACGGAGAAGGATCACGGGTGAATTGGTCGTGGGTTACCCAAGGGGAATACAAAATGTAAATGATATAAACAACAATAAAATATATATTATTAAAAAAAAAGAAAGAAAAAAGAAATTCTGATAGCATCCAAGCCCTGTAACTTTCCAAGCAGAGCATGCTGGTGATAAAGTGTTCTCTTCCCTGATGATCACTTTCCCACTTACTGTGAAGTTTAGAGGAGGTAGTTCAATGAAAAGTTGATGATAGAAGTTTTTCTCCACATTTTCAGACACATATTTTGCTAAGAACATTAACCATTTATTCAGCTATTGCACCAAAGTATATTAAGTGCATACCATGTGCTATTTGCTGTAAAATTCACCTTTTAGAAAATGGTGACAGAGGGAGAAAATCTCTATTCTCAGGCAGCCTGCAGGCTAGTGTATGTGGCAAACAATTAACTAGGTAATTACAATCCAGCTCATTAGTGCTACTTACTACAGTGATGGGGGAACTCCAGAAAGCTGTATGGGCACATTAAATAGTCTAGGAAGTCAGAAAGTCCTTCACTAGAAAAACCTGAAAAGGTGAATAAGATACTTTTAGCGCATGAAGAAAGATTTGCTTCCCAGGAAAAGGGGATAAACTGAATGTGCTTGAAGAAAAAGTCAAGAGTATGGTGCATTATACTGGTGTGTGTGTGTGTGTGTGTGTGTGTGTGTGTGTGTGTGTGTGCATGCAAACACAAAGATGTGTGTTGTAGAAAAGTGGGAGACTTTACTTGCATAGTTGACAAGGGCATGATTTCAAAGTCTGTCCCATTCAACCTTTACCACCTTATTAGAATATGCCAAAGGACGTTAGAAAACTGTAGTACGTTATAAGGAATGGAGTGGTAGGGAATGAACAATGTTTTAGAAATACCACCCTCCCAAATGTGTCTTCTATGTTTCCTAAACTAAATGGTGGTAGGAACAGTAAACACGAAACACAGAAAACTAAATGGACTGGATGAACCTCATGCTTGATAGATGAGATAGTTGTTTAGTGATTTATTTATTTTAATTTTTTTAAGATGTAGGTATTTATGCATACAACAGCTAGGGTGCAGGCCACAGGTGTGTGGGTGTGAGAGGATTCACAGGAGATATAGTGGGGAGCAGAACAGGTGGACTGACTGAAATACACTGCAGAGGGGAGCAGCGGGTGAGACAGGACAGGTCTGCTGTGCCGTATGGGTTAGTTACCTGGCTTGAAATTGAACTCGTGCTGTAGTAGCTGCTGATAGCTTCATAGTGCTGAGACTTAACCCCTTGTGCCACCAGGGAGTACCCTGTTTAGTGATTATTTTAAACACACACAAATGTACATACACATGCAGACAAAGATCCATACTAGAATAAGTAATCATAATAACAATTAATTATTGGACATTTAAAATGTACCAAAAATTGTACTTAGAATATTTTGGACTTCAGAAAAAAATCCCTGCTGTATAGATATTGTTTAAAATACAGAGAAAACTGAAGTTCAGAGGAACTAAGCAAGTGCCTGGGTCTCCACTCTAATGAATAGCACATGCTTTCTCTTCTCCAAACCCTTGCTGTGTCTACTCTACTAAGCTCCTTCTCTATTACGGTTGACTCAAGAGAACTAACATGAACCATTGTTGAGGTTTGATGGATTGGAAAAGCAAATGAAATATAAATCATTCTTACCTCCCAACATATAAAGACAGCAAATTTGCAGAGATGTTATTGAACTCATTTATTCTAGGCTGAGGTTTTTATGAAGATAAATGTATTTTCCCCCCTTGATTTCTTATACCTCTCAAGAGTTAATTTTTCAATATTTGAATCATTTCAATGATAATTTCATTATATTCCAACCTTAGCTCTGACCTTATACATCTTCAATAAAACATTTGAAAGCCATGAGTGTTCTCTGAATGGAATTGATACTGGAAATGTTAGCCCTTCTTTTTTGCTCAGATTCATTTGAATTCAACTGTTTGCTTACAAAGCAGAAAAGAAACAGAATATTTATTCATTGGTTTAAAAAAAAAAACAAAATATCTCCTATTTCCTCTCTCTCTCTCTCTCTCTCTCTCTCTCTCTGTCACACACACACACACACACACACACACACACACACACACACGCACACATATCCGTTTTCAGAAGAGAAATTATGAAGTAAAACATCCTTGAAAGATTTTTATATAGTAAATAAATCCGATTTTCTTGTTTCGGTCCTGGTTATTTTTCCAACATCAATGGAATCAAATAACTGTACTATCATACATGTGTGTGTTTGTAAAAATGCATTCAACTTCCGTCACAAATAATAATTCTAACAATTGATTCTAACAATACATCGTTGATTGAACATGGGAAAGACTTAAGAGGTAAAGATTTTAAGAGGTAAAGATTCTGTTCAATGATCAAAATAGAACTAGTTTTGTTACAAAATAGCCATTTATCTAGTTACTCTCAAGGAAAATAATAAACAAAGAATATTTCTCTTGTAATTGGAGAGTTAACATTTTGGACTTGTTGTCTGGAATCCTTGGCATTTTTTCTTAGTATTTTTCTAAATTTGTGGTTTTGTTCTTCTATCTTCCATTCTGATTTTAGATTGTCCTATGTCAAAGGATATTATTTTTAACAATATGTTGCTTTTGTAGCTCATTTTCTAATCCTTTATTTGTCCTTATAATAAACCTAATCATTTAGAAAATGTAGAAGGTATTTCTAAATAAAAAAAATAATAAAATTTCCCCAGAAAGAATTTTGGTATGGCTTATCATTTTTCCTCACTTCCTCTCTACTCCTTTTCCTCCCCTTCTCTCTTACGTTATACACAAATACATGCCTCACATATGCATGCTATATTTATATGGTATGAATAACACACACACATAACTTATTTCTTAACAGGCTATTTTTATAAATATTTTCAGTTACCTGTTTTTTTTTTTTTTTTCAAGAATACACCTTAAAGTTTCATTGATTTAATCTGTGTCTGGAAATTTGCTAAACATAGGCTTAGTATTCTAAATGAGAAACAGTACTTCTTCCTAATGGAGCTAATAAGTAACATAAAAATCTACATCATATGTGACCCATATATCATGTTAGGTTTCTAAATTATTGTTCTGATGATTGTGTACTTTTTGTTGTTTTTAAGAGTGTATATATGGTAGAATTTTTTTAATTAAACTTCATTGTAATGAATATCCTTACAGATGAATCATTTTATGTATACAGAATTATTTTCAAAATATATATTTCAAAAGTTAAGTACACCCTTAACGTTCTTATATTAAAATCATCTGCATTGTTATTTTTATATTTGCTATCGTGTACTAAGTGCCTCATAGTTCATAAATTGTCAGTGTTGCAGTGAGTTGGACTTAACTATGGACCAACTGATCTGTTCAATGACTTTAATTAAAATATTTCATGATTATACTTTCTAGAGTAAAATTTATTAATTTAGCAAGTATTTAGTATACCTATTACATTTCAAGAACTGGGTATGAAATGGAAATCAAAACAGTGTTTCCCTCATAGAACATACAATAATGGAAAGACAGTAAACCAGCTGTTGTAAAATAGACTCAAAACTTTCAGAAACCTCATGAGCTCTTTTAGACTGAAACTCTGTGTACAGTCAGATTATTCCTAAATTAACAAAGGAACATAATGCTTTCCTCTGTGTAAGGTGAATTTCAGGAATGCGTAAAAGAAGGGAGAACTACTTAGATTTCATTTTTAACTGTCATGGGTAAAATTTTGTTTCCAGTCATTGGAGATTTATGTAAATTGCAACAACATGCCATCCTTAACCAAAGCACTGAAACTGTTGCCATCTGTCTTCTCTGAACCACACTGGGAGCTTAATTAAAGAAACCTGCACCTGACACAAACTGCTTTAAATACCAATTTCTGATTCATTAATTGAGTAATAAAGTTCCTAATGCTTTGAACCACTAATATGGAAGGTCAAAATATTTATTACAGTATTCTAAATACAAAAGCACTATTTTCTTTTTTTTTCTTTTTAAGTAGGAATATTATAAAAAATGTCCAACATGTAAAATAAATTAAATTGAAATTGTTCTGTCTGAGATACAGTTGTCTCATCCAAAGTCCACCTCCTGTCTCCCCTCCTATCTTGTTGACCTCTCTCCTCCTACCACGGTCCCCTTTGCCTCTGAGATATAGACATGGAATCAATCTGTTGATCACATTAGAAGCTAAGGAATACACAATCTATTTTTCTGCTTTTTATTTCAGAGCATAAACCTTAAAATTATAGTTATGTCCAAGAGACATCATGCTTCAAATTGTTGATATTATATATTGGTAGTTTGGGAAAAAAAAACAGAAGTGAGGGTTTTTTATATTTAGTAAAATATTTAGTTGTTTCTTTTTCCTCATTCAGAATAAGGTTGTTCAGTAAAAGGAGTCCTGCTTGTTTTCCCCTCCCCCACTCAGAAGAGTAGTTCTCTTCCTGCCTTGCTAATGATTGTGTTAATTTATTCATCAACCCAAAGGACACCCAAAACAGAGGACATTGCCAACAAAGACTTAAAAACTGAGATGATAGTTGAGTGAAGAGTATCAAGGTGCAAATATTTTGAGTTATAAAATACATTAAGTCCAAGGGATTTAGTGTACACATGGGGCCCATAGATACCAACATAGTATTTCAAATTTGAAAATTGATAAGAACAGAAAAAAAATAGAATTAGTGTGGTGATCATTTTGCATTGTATACAAATATCAAATCATGTTGTATACCTGAAAATAATATAATGTGGTATATCAATTATACTTACATTTTAAAAATAAGGTAAGCCGGAGACTTGAATGTTAGTTCACTAAGCAAAGCATTGGGATAGAAAGAATAAGGAATAACCATTGCAAGTGCAGAAAGTTAAATGAACACATTATATATCCATAAACCTTTATGGGGTACATTAGTAAGTCTAGGAGTTAAGTCAGAAGGTAAGATGTGTAACTATATTGTCTTAAGGAGGAATTTGCATTTATCTCCATATGAGTGACATTGGAATGAGGCTAAGTATATTTTTTGAGAAAGTTGCTTAAAGTAACCAGGATTAACTCAACAAACAAACATTTTCAACAGAAAGAAAAATAAACATGCTCAAAAATAGGGATTTCTATAAAATACGCAAGAACTTGAGAATAATAATGTAAGAAGTAAGATAAAATGTGAAAACTGTGTAAATAATATTTAAGGATGCACAAGTGATACAGAAAAAGCAAATCATGTTTTACATAATTCTAGTTATGAATTCTCATTCATTCTCCTAATTTTTCTTAATTATGCATTTCTTATTTCTTTGTTTAAAAAGTCAATATTTTCTATTCATTTTTATTTTTTAATTTAATTTTATTTTTTTTATTTTTTTTTTATTTATACATACAAGCTGGGGTGCAGGCCAGAGGCGTGGGGCGGCGAGAGGGTTCGCCAGAGACAGAGCGGGTAGCAGAACAGGCAGATCAGAAATACACTGCTGAGGGGAGCAGCGGGCAAGGCAGGAGAGGTCTGTGGCGCCATGTGGGATTCTCCCTGGCTGGGTGTCGAACTCGCGTCGCCACTGCTGACAGCTCCACAGCGCAGCGCTTAACCACTGCGCCACCGGGGAGACCCTCTAATCATTTTTAAAGTCAAATTTATTGACATTGTTATTAGATCCTTCAGTGAGTCTACCTGTGCAAAGACTTCCCCCATAGGTAACATCCTCATTCCAACTAAAACACAAGAAATAATAAAGCAGTTAGATTAAAAATGCTCCAGGCGATGACCTTTTATTGATAGTTATTGTGTCGGTAGTATGAATATCATTCTGTTCTCATTTTCTCCTAAAACTCTGTCAAGATCAGGTTGAAGAACTAACCAATAATAATAACAACAACAACAATAGTAGTAATAGTAATACTACTACTACTACTAATAGGGCATCTCTGGTGTCCTGGGGTTAAGTCTCAGAGCTATCAACTCTAAGTCCCTAGTTTTATCCCTGGCCAAGCAGCTGACCCACATATGGAGCAGCAGACCTCTCCTTTCTTACTTGCTGATCCCCTCAGCAGTGTATTTCAGTAAATTCACCTATTCTGTCCCCGACTCAGTCTCTGATGAATCCTCTTACCCCTACACCTCTGGCCTATATCCTAGTTCTTCTATAAACAAGTAAATAAGTAAGTAAGTAAATTAATAAATCTTAAAAATTACTTAAATAGTAGTAGTAGTAGTAGCCACAGTACTAGTAGTCATAGTGGTAGCAATTTTGAAAGGTCATAAACGGGCCTCCCTGGTGGCACAGCGGTTGAGCGCTGCACTGTGGAGCTGTAGGCAGCACGCAATGCGAGTTCGACGCCCAGCCAGGGAGAATCCCACATGGTGCGGCAGACCTCTCCTGCCTCGCCCACTGCTCCCCTCAGCAGTGTATTTCTGATCTGCCTGTTCTGCTCCCCACTCTGTCTCTGGTGAACCCTCTCGCCGCCCCACGCCTCTGGCCTGTACTCAAGCTTGTATGTATAAATAAATAAATATTAAAAAAAACAAAGGTCATAAATGAGATTGATTCCAAAAACAGTGGATTAATTTGTTTAAATATATAGTTCCAGAAGAGATGAGATAGAAAATTTAAGGAATTTGAGGAAGTCATTATGCATAAATTTTGTGTCTGTGTTAACCAACAATTCACAAATGTTAAGCATCATTTAGCAATATTTGTTCTTAGATCTTTGTAACTCAGTGTATTTTTTTCATACTTTCAAAGTAATTTTTATGATTTATATAATATGACACACTGCCACTTAAGGGAAATGGAAATATCACAGAAAATGCAAACTAAAACAAACAGAAAAAATAGACAATGAGAAGATCATGTTAGACACCTTTCTATGCATTAGCTAAATTAATGTTAGATAAACAGAAATTTATATAGAATGAATTCAAACATGTTGCTTTATTTATTTTTTTAAAGATTTATTTATTTATGCATACGAGAGCAGTGGTATAGGCCAGAGATATGTGTGTTTGTGGAGGAGGCGGGGAGTGTGAGAGCATTCACCAGAGACAGAGTGAGGAGCAGAATTGGCAGAGTGACTGAAATACACTGCTGAGGGGAGCAGTGGGTGAGACAGGAGAGGTCTGCTGCGCCATGTGGGTCAGCTCCCTGGCCAGGGATTGAACATGTGCTGCACTGGCTGCCAATAGCAAGATAGTGCTGAGACTTAAGCCCCAGTGCCACCAGGGATGCCCCAAGCACGTTGCTTTACAAGTAAAAAGAAATATTCAATTTAAATTCAGTAAAACATAAAAGGGGAAAAAAAATGAGGGAATTGTTAAACTTTGGTAACTTTTAATTTCTAAGCAATGCTTAGGACTGTGGTGTGACTGTGAGTAAACAACCTGAAATATTTAAGAAACCCATTAAGAAAAATGATAATGGTAGTCATTTTTTGTTTAAATTCTTTTCTTTGATTGTTTATTTTTACTGAGGTTACTTTGGTTTATGTTCTTGTGTGTTGGAAGTATAGGACCTCCCCCCTTCCAGTTATATTATCATAGCATTACCATCAAGCAACATAGTCCAATGTACCCCCTCCCAACTTTGTGTTCAACCCTCTATCTTCCTTTGCCCCTCTGAATGTTTCAGTTCTGCTTTCACAAATTAGTAGTTTTTGAGTCTGGCTTCTTCTGATCCTATGTTTTGTTTCTCTATATTCCATATATAAGTAACACCATCTTTTACTTATCTTTTTTTCTTCTGACATATTTCTCTTAACTTGATCCATGTTGTTGCAAATGCTATGAGTCTATCTTTTTTGATCACTGAGTAGTATTCCATTATGTATTTACATCATGTGTTCTTGATTGTCTCATCAGTTTTGGGGCACTTAGATTGTTTCCATAGTCTGGTTATTGTAAATAGTGCTGCAAAGAACGTGGGAATGCAAGTTTCCTTTCAAATCAGTGTATTTTTGTAACTTGGGTAGATTCTTAGGAATGGAATTGCTAGGTTGGATGGTAGATTCATTTTTAATCTTTAAAGCATGTTTCACACTGCTTTCCTTGGGGACTGGGTCAGCCGACACTCCCACCAGTAGTGTAGCAGTTTTCCTTTTTCTCAACCTCTTCACGAGCATTTGTATTTAGTTCCACAGGTGTAAAGTGGTTTTCCATTTCCCTAATAAAAGTGATGAACATTTTTTTTAATGTGCCTGTTGTCCATCTGTAAGTTCTTTTTTTTTTCAAGATTTATTTATATATACATACAAGCTGGGGTACAGGCCAGAGGCATGGGGCGGCGAGAGGGTTCACCAGAGACAGAGTGGGGAGCAGAACAGGTAGATCGAGGGAAATACTCTGCTGAGGGGAGCAGTGGGCGAGGCAGAAGAGGTCTGCTGCACCATGTGGAAATCTTCCCAGCCAGACGTCAAACTTGCGTTGCTGCTGCCTGCAGCTCCACAGCGCACCACTTAACCGCTGCGCCAGCAGGGAGACCCTGTATGTCTTCTTTTAAGATCTGCCTATTCAACTTTTTTCCATTTTAGATTGGATTATTTGTTTTCTTTGTTGAATTGTATAGTTTCTTTGTATGTCTTTAATGTCATCCCCATGTCAAATGTGTGATGTACCAATATTTCTCCCATTCATTGGGTGTCTTTTTATTTTGCTGATGGTGTCTTTTGCTGTGCAGAGTCTTATTAGTTCAATGTAGTCCCAATTGTTCATGTTCATTTTTGTTTTCCTTGCTAGTGACAACATCATTCTGAAGACATCACTGAAGCTTGTGTTGTGAAGAGTTTTCTTATATTTGCTTCTATATACTTTATGGATTCAGGTCATGTATCCAAGTCTTTATTCATTTTGAGTTGATTTTTGTGTATATTGTAAGATAATGAACTCATTTAATTATTTTACACATGACTATCCAGTTTTTCTAAAACCATTGTAGAAGATATTTTCCATGTTCCCTCATATGTGCTTGGTTACATCGTCATATATACATTGATTTATTGCTCAGATCTTGACATTATATTCCGTTGGTCTGTGTGTCTGTTTTGTTCCAGTACCATGCTGGTTTAATTATTATAGGTTTAAGCTTGAAAGTCTAATTCTACTGTGAGTCCTAATTTTGTCAGGATTGTTTTGGTTGCCCAGGGTTTTTTGTGGTTCCATATGAATTTCAGTAATTTTTGTTCACCAAAGCACCTGTGTCCATACCCCATCTGTTCCCTCTGCTAATTATTATATTATTTTTGCTGAGTTTAAGACATATTGCTGCTAATATGAAGCTATATGGGGGATTACTTGCCTCTAGCTTAAGGAAATTGTAAGGATTTAGTAAATGATGCCAGATTAATAAAGCAATTGGAGTTGCTTACTTGGTACATGTATTGTAAAGTTTTAGACCTGGTCCTCTACTCTGAAGCATGTAGTTTATTAAAATAAAAAAAAATGAGAACTGGGATAACAAAGATTTAACAACTTAATTGTTTTGGCATATAAAAAGTGAATGCAATATTATTAAAATCAAACAAACTCAAAACAGAATAATTTCAAAGTTCACAGTGCTACATTATATTTTTGAACTTCAATACTCACGCTAAAGAGAAAAAGAAAAATCTAGGTCATCAGATCTTCAAATGGAAGATTTTTCTATGCTGTATTAAACTTAAAAGTTATCCTTTAGTGCAACAGAACCCTTGAAACTGTTTTTAAGTATTGAGTGACATACTCCAACTTAACTTATGTATATATAATTCTGGAAGGTACTTTGACAGGCTTAACAAACTGGTGTGTGTGGGAGGGCAGCCATTTCCGACTGCAGTTCTCATTTGTAAAGAATCTATATAAAGGTTTTACTTATCTGTGATTTACTGTGACTGTACAGCATTTCCTGAATGTTTATATATTTGCCTTCATTTTGAAAAATACTAAACTAAAAAAAGTAGTTGAAAGAATGTTAAAATATACCCTCATGTCTCTCACCAAATTCACCATCTGTTGACATCTTACCCTGTACTTCCATTTTGCTAATCTATTTAAAAATATGGCATAGATGTGTTAATATTTCACCTATAAATACTTCAACATGCATATTTCAGGAATAAGCAACATCACTGACTTAGTCTCATTACCCTTACAACACTAAAGAAAGTCAGCATTAATTTAGTTACATCTATAATTCACAGTCCATAAAAATTTCCCCAAATGAAATCAGGAGGAAAATGGCATCAAGGATGTACCCTGCTTCGCTCTCTGGGGAATTACATAAAATAGTACAGGCAGGCAGTGGACACAGAGGATCCTAAAGGTAGAGAACCTCCAGAACACTGGAGACCAATACCTACTAAGCATGACAATTCAGACACTGAGAAATTATTTTTTAAAATATTCAACAGCATGATGAGTGGCAATATAAGAATAGTGGGTATCCCAAAAGGAGAAGAGTGAGAGAAGGAAATGGAGAATTTATTTAAAGAAATAATAAAAGGACTCTTCCAAACAAAGAGAAAGTGATAAATATACAAGTTCATGAAGCTAAAAAAATACCTGGTCAACTAATAGACTTATAGCAGGCATAGAGTAATGAATCTTCCAGGTGTTCAAGACAAAGAAAGACTATTGAAGTTGGCTATGGTAATAAGCATATTAATTATAGAGAAACCCAAAACATCTTATATCTGAATTCTCTGATAAAACTATAGGCAAGGAGAAAATGGGACAACATGATCAAAATACTTAAAGATAACATTTGGCACAAAATAGCTCTATCTTGCAAGGCTGTGCTTCAGATATGAGAGATAAATAAGGACAAATAAGCTGAAGTATTTTTCAAACACTAAACCTCCCCTCCATGAATTGTTGAAAGGAACTCTCATATCTCAATTGAATAGAAGAACATCCCCAAAGAATTAAACAAGAGAACATATAAAACCATTAAATTAAGGACAAAATGGTAGTAACAGACTTCTGTATATCTATAATTATTCTAAATGTAAACTGACTGAACTCACCAATCAAAAACCAGAGTGACTGGTGGATTAGAAAACATACTTTAACTTTCTGCTGTCCCCAGGAAATGCACCCGTGCTCCAAAGATAAACATAGGCTCAAAATTAAGGTTTAGAAAGCAATACTACAATAAATGGGACAGAAAGGAAGACAATGACAGTGATACTCATATCAAATAAATCATTTCTATTTAAAAATTATGACAATAGAGAGGAATGGAAAATATATAATGATTAAGAAAACAATAAAGCAGGAAGATAAAACACTCATCAGTGCATCCTCACTGAACAAAAGCACATCAATGTGCAAGGAAATTACTAATATCTGAAAATGGACTTTAGTGTCTGTGGATTTTAACACCTCACTGTCACCAAAAGAGGGATGGACAGAAAGAAAATAAACTAGAAAATAAGTCTTAAACAAAGAATGGAACACCAAAGTTTAATAGATATTTACAGGGCACTGAACATCCCAAAATCTTAATATCATTCTTCTCAATTGCACATGGGAGATTCTCCAGGATAGACTACATATTGAGTCACAAAGCAAGTATCAGTAAATTATAAAAGACTGAAATCATACACCTGCTCTGACAGCAATGATATCAAAACTAGAAATCAACCATAAAAATATAGCAGAAAAAAACTCTAATATATAGAAAATGTACAGGATTTTACTGAATGACAATTATGTCAATGAGGAAATAAAAAAAAATAAAAATCTTGAGACAAATGAAAATGAGGTCACAACCTACCATATATTTTGGGACAAATCATAGTAATACAGGATGACATCAAGAAACAAGAAAGAGAAAGAGTACAAATAAATAATTTTATCTTCCACTATAAGGAACAAGAATATGATGAACAAACAAACCAAAAGCCAATACAAGGAAGAAAATAATAAATCAAGAGGACAGTACAAAAGATGAATGAAATCAAAAGATGATTATTTGAATAAATAAACAAAATATACGGCCTTCTTGCTGGGTTCACAAAAAAAAAAAAAAAAGGAATAAGACTCAAACAAATAGAATCAGAGAAGAAACAGAAGACACAACAGATATTCCAGAACTTCAGAAGAGATTATAATGAACATTTCTATGCTAATCATTTAAATAACCTAGAGGAATTGGATATATTCTTAGACATATACAACCCTCAGGCTGAATTGGAAGAAACAGAAAACCTGAACTGATCATTTAAAGCAAGGAAAATGAAGCAATAGATTCCCATTGAACAAAAGTGCCAGTCCAGATTAATTTACCTGGGAGTTTTACCAAGCCACCATAGATGAGCTAATATCTATCCTTCTCAACTCTTCCAAATGTCTAGAAAGAAGGAATATATTCACATTTTGTGATGTTATCATCACCCTGATATTGAAACCAAACAAAAATACCACAAAAATAAAAACAGCATACCAATTTCTCTGATGAACCTTCATGCAAAAATCCCCAATAAACTCTTAACAAACCAAATTCAGCAATGAATTAAAAGGATCACATCCTGTGAACAAGTGGGATTTATTCCAGAGACATAGGATGGTTCAACATTCAAAAAAATATATGTAATTTATTACATCAATAAATGAAAGAAAAATCATATGATCTTGTCAATAGATGCTGAGAAACCATTTGATGAGATTAAACATCCATTTTGATTAAAAAAAGAATAAATGAAACATACTTCAACACAATAACGGCCAAATATGACACACCCAGGAGCTAAAATAATTTTTAATTGTGAAAACCTAAGTTCTTTTCCTTTAAGATCTGGCACAAACTAAAACAATCATGCAGCACAAAATAAATTATCACTAAAAGAGAAGGGCCCCCTAATGAATGAGAGACAATATTTGAACACCATACATCTGATAAGGGACTAGTATCTAAGATCTACAAAGAAATCATATAATTCAACAAAAAGAAAACAAATAATCTAACCAAAATATGGGCAGAAGATCTAAGTAGACATTTCTGCAATGAAGACTTACATATGACCAATAGGCACATGGAAAAATTCTCATCATCTCTTATCACAGGGAAATGCCAATCAACCAGCATGATACCTCACACCTGTGAGGATTACCCATATCAAAGAACCAGTAACCAACTTACTGAACCGAGTTTGTTCAAGAACTCTCATCATTAGTGGGATTGTAGATTGGCCCAGCCCTTCTGGAAAACAGTATGGAGGTTTTTCAAGATTTTAAAAATAGATCTGCCATATGACCCAGCAATTCCATTACTAGCAATGTTACTCTTACCCAAATAATACCCAAACACTAATTCAAAAGAATGTGTACATTCCCTTTATACATGTGTGCTATGGTCATTACAGCACTTTTTACAATGGCCAAGCTATAGAAGTAACTGAAGTGCCAAAGTCAGATTTGTGGATCAGGAAGATGTGGCATATATATGCCCAATGAACTACTTCTCTGAAATTAAAAACAAACAAAGAAGATGAACTCTTGCCATTTGTAACAGCATGGATGGAATGGAGGGGATTATGCCAAGCAAAATATGTGAGGAGCAAAAAAAACACACAGGGTGGTGTCAGTTATATGTGAAATATCAGGAAAACAAAGGGGTCAAATTAATTCAAATCAATAATAAATCTTGGAAGTCTGATTTTAGAACTCAGGCTTCCATAGCACAGGGAGTGGAGTGAGAACAAATTGGGGAGGGAATACAATGGACCACGGTGGATGACTATGGTTGTTTTGGTGGTTATAGGGTTGTAACAACAATTGAATGGGGGAATCTTATACTTCTAAATCACATAAAAGTTGTAAACCAATAAAAATATTTCCCAATTGTCAATATGACCTTCAGTATGTCTATATTTATTTTGTTTATGTATTTGGGGGTGTTTTGTTTTTATACACAATATCTAATAAAGATTCATATAATCACATTAGTTGTCCTTAGTACTTGAAAAGTCCAGTTACTGTTCTGCCAAATATCATAGTCCAGATTTATCTGACTGCATGCTTTCTTATGAATAAACATCAGGAAAACACACTCAACTGGTAATGTGTGTCTCTCAAAGAATCACAATTAATTCATAGTAATCGTGTTATTCTCAAACATCTCAGCTGATCATTTAATGATCTTATCTAAATCGGTTACTGTAGAGGTTCAAAATATACAGTTGGCATTTTTCTATAAAAGCATTTCATTGCTTTCCCTCCTTTCCCATCCCCTCCCATTCCCTTTAGTCTTACTTATTTAGGTGTGCATGTGATTTCCATTTTTTAATTAAATATAATTTATTTCATTATCACCATTATTCTTTTTGATTTTCAGTTTGTTCCAATTCTGATAGTGGGATGTCACCATTAGACTAGGGGCATTTCCTTGTTCTTGGAAACAATATAGTATTCTAGTTTTGCTTTCTACTTTTTCTCCCTATAGTGGAATATACCATTTCTCCAAGAAGCTCTGGTTTTATTATTAGAAAATGCTAATTAGAAGCCAAGATCTAAATTTTGGATGTTTATGTCTCTTATGTGTCATTGCTTATTCATCCTTTCAGGTTTTTAATTTTTTTTTCAATATGTTTGCTCACACTCATCATATAAATGAGTGTGTATGTGGGTGCATCCATACCTAATAGTACATACTGAAATCCAGCACCACAGCATTTATTCTCACCTTCCTCCATTATGTTTGTATTTTTCTTTTCCTATGATTAATAATTTAACTTTTCAAAATATTCATACTCATTGTTTAATTCCACATGTCCAAAATAGTTTTAGTATTGCACCATTGAGGCTCCTACAAAAATATCATATTAATAAAGTATAATGTTGTTCCTGAGTTCTTTTTATCCTTATGCTATATTTCAGATGGGTTTTACAGTCAAAATTCTGTGTTTGGAAGTTATTCAAATTATTTTCCCCTGTATGAATATGTTATCAATTTTATGTGTAATTATAATTATCTATTTTTATTTTTATTCACTTTCATTTTTTTTTAAATTTTGTATTTATTACAATTTTTAATGACTGAGAAGAAAATTTCAATTAAATTATTTTTGCTGAGTTTTGGAGTACACCACCTATGCCTGGGCCATACTGGCGTATCCTGACAGGTTTACTTAATTTTGTCTAAAGAAGCTCCAAGTTTAAAACTAGACTGCTTAGTTTCTTAGAGAAATTACTGACCCTTATTGAGTGATATTTGATCAAGATAGCAAAGAATATACAATGACTTCTTTGCTCTGTCCACTACATCCTCTCCAATTTCTGCAGTTTCTTGTGCACACTCCATTTAATTTGATTTTATACATTTACCCATTGCTCTGAATGTTCTATTTTTTTAAAGTGTGAATTTACTACTTCTAAAAACAAATATTTATTTAGCATCAGGTATGTTTCCTTTCCTGTCTCTCAACATTTGTTGAACTATTGTCTTCCTAATGTTTGGTGTTGAACATTGTCGTCTCAATGTTTCATCAAATAAATGCACACTGATATTCTAATCTGATTTGTGTTTGCTTACTTGTTCTAAGTTGTGAGCTCCTTTGATGGCAGACCTCAAGTGACAAGGCTGACACAACAGTGTCCATTTAAAAGATGAAGGAAGAATTAACACATTGTTTGCACAGAGAGATAAAATACAAATACAAACTACGACTTTAATTGTCCTTTGGTCATTTTGACCTATTTTTCTCTATTTCAATCTTCATGAGACATGATAGGATAATATTGGAACATCTTGTCTGTTTGAGCTTTATGGAAATACAATTATGTGGGCAACCTTAGCTATTTGATTTGAAAATTAATTACTTTGTATACGAAGATATAATTTTAAAATAGGTACACCTGGTACCAACGAAACAAAATTGAGTAAACAATTTTGGTCTTTAGAAGTGACATTTGAAGAATGAATTTGAATATATGTTGTAGTGCTCTCAAGAGAAAAGAAATTATTTCAGATGTGCCAGAATAAAAAGGAATTCTTGAGTCATCCACAGATAAATTAGTCATGAACTAAATATATATAGAAAAATGCAAGAAAATTATTGCAGAAGATGAAAAATAGAGCAATTGTGAATTTAAAATATGGTACACTCAAGAACATTTTAAGGAAATAACAGTAGAGCAGCAAACACAGTACAAAAGTACACTTACAGAGATAAAAGGAACATGAGCTAAAATCCATCCTAGAACATGTTAATGGAGATAGTTTATTTCCAAGTTTCAAAGCTATTAAAACTTAGGGAATCTAAAATAAATTTAAGCTTAATATATTTTATAGCAACATGAAGATGTAAAAATATAGCCACATTTTACTATTAGTCAATAAATTATAGTCAGATGCTTATCTTGCCTTTACTTAAACACTATTATGGTAACAGTGGAATAAGAAGACAGCAAATAAACATAGAATGTTGTTTACAGTATTATTTGGCAATAAGAAAGGCTGGATTTGGTTCTCCCACTTATCAAATTTCTAACTACGGAAAAAATACTTCACCACTTTGAGGCACCATTTCTTATCTTTTAAAAAAGGAATAATTACCTCACAGGATTTTTATGTAGATTAAATTTGAAAATATGTGAAAATCATTACTATAAGACTTGAAATAATACATTTTCAATAATCTTTTTGTTCTCAAATAAGATATTGTATTAAGTAAATTTTCTAAATTACAAATGGTCAACACTTAAGTTATCAAGAATATAAAAATACTCACATTTTATATAACAATCTAATATATATATATGTATGCATGTACACACACACACACACACACACACACACACACACACACACACACACACAGAGTTCTGTTCTTCTTTGTTTTCCTAAAAGGAGAAGTGCAAAGACCAGCGTCTTCTTTTCCATTAGGTTTACCATCATGAATATTTGTAGTCACATTTTGTTTCAATACAACCATACTGAATTAAGTTTTTGAAGCTTTACAACTGTTTGCTCTTTAGTAATGACACTGATTGTGACATAATTTCATGTATTGTTTCCCTGTTTTGCCTTTATATACAAACATCAAAGACTCTTCAGAGCTCTCTCTAATAATTTGCTGGGTTTTTTCCCCCATAGTGCGCTTGGATTAACTTTAAAATTTGACTATAAATAAAAGGATGTATACTCTCTGAATACCTAGAGGAATCTCTTGAAAAAAATGTACAGAATCCTACGAATTTGTGGAACAGAATTTGTTCAGAAACATTTTTTTCTCTTATAGTTACATATATATGTTACTTAATTTGGAATTGGTGACATATGAATGTTGAATAAAAGAAGTATACTATAATTGTTTTGTTTTCATTTTGTCATTTATCATGCACTATTTATAAATGGTGATGTACAAATCCATATCACAAAAGAAAAAGGCTCTGTTGTCATTTGTTTAAAAAGAACAAATCTATCAATTAAATTTCTTTTTTTTTAGGTTTTTTTTTTTAAGATTTATTTATTTATACATACAAGCTGGGGTACAGGCCAGAGGCATGGGGTGGCGAGAGGGCTCACCAGAGACAGAGTGGGGAGCAGAACAGGCAGGTCAGAAATACACTGCTGAGGGGAGCAGCGGGCGAGGCAGGAGAGGTCTGCCGCACCATGTGGGATTCTCCCTGGCTGGGCGTCGAACTCGCATTGCAAGCTGCCGACAGCTCCACAGCGCAGCGCTCAACTGCTGCGCCACCAGGAAGGCCCTATCAATTAAATTTCAAGTCATAAATAAATAGATTGTTAAACACAACAGGTAAAATACTGATTTATCAAATCCTTAAATTATTTTCATGCTTTCTTTATTCAAAAAATATCATTAATAATGTAATTTACTATTTGAATTTGAATACATTCAAGGTAAGCAAGTTTGACAGGGTGCTACAAGAAATCATGAGAAAAAATTTAATCAAAAAAATACATCATGAGAACATCTTCACATATTAAGGTCAAGGCCACATGGACCCTCTGTGTTAAAATCACTTTAAATATTTACCTTTTGTTCCAGGGATTCTAGATCAAAATAAATAGTATTTCCTTTAGGTCACTTAGAATATTGATGGTGGTGTTGGGGTTTTTTTTCTTATGTTTTTTGATTATTTATTTATTTTTTTAACCATTCTCACCATTGTGATGTTTTCACAATTTTCATTTATTTCTTTGACATGATAGTTGCAAGGCAAATAAAAGTAATCAGGTTTTTTCCGCTCTCCCACATTAGCATTGGTGATCAACACCCATGGTCTTACCTGCGTGCCCGATGGCAGTACCTGGAGTGTGCCATGGGCGTGCAAGAGTAGGCGCACCTGAGCCGAGACTGAGCAGCGGCAGAGTACCTTGCGGCAAATTGCAGTAGAGACCACGAGAGAATCCCAGAGAGCCCAGAAAGAGTAAAGATTTCCAGGGGGCTGGGAGAACTGCCAGCCCGCTAGTCCCCAGCCCCCCTGCCTGCCCTGCACCAGGTTATCTCACTACAAATAGTGGAGAAAGATCATTAAAAGCCTGAAATAGCCACTGAGGGCTCTGGGACTCCTTTACTCATCTGCCCAGATCATAGAAAACCTGCTCTGTGCCTTCCTGTCTCTGCAATAGTAAACAGAAGAAAGTTTGAGAAATAATGAGAAAGGGCTAAAGGATTCAGGTGTGTCTTACTGCTACTGATCTTAATAGTCAAGCCTCTGTTTCCTTCAACAAGTCTTTTGTTAAGTTTGACTTACAAGTTAAATAGTGGTCTCCTGACTAATTTTAATGGCTGCTATAGTTTAACTTCTTGCCACTTCTAGGTATGTAAGTACTTTCCGTATTTTTTTAATTTAATTTATTTTTTTAAAGATTTATTTATTTATGCATACAAGATGGGGTACAGGCCAGAGGCGTGGGGCAGCAAGAAGTTTCACCAGAGACAGGATGGGGAGCAGAACAGGCAGATTGACAGAAATACACTGCTGAGGGGAGCAGAGAACGAGGCAGGAGAGGTCTGCCGCGCCATGTGGGAATCTCCCTGGCTGGGCTTCAAACTCTCGACGCCACTGCTGACATCTCCACAGCGCAGTGCTTAACTGCTGCACCACCAGGGAGGCCCAACTTTATGTATTTTTTAATCTTTAAAATCACACTACAAGGAAGATGTGCAGATGAGGCGCTTAAGTCATAGTAAAATATTCATTTACTTATTTATTTTTATTGAGGTAACATTGATTTACAACACTGTAAGTATCAGAAGTACAACCTTACACATTGACAAATGTGTATACCACAACACACTCTCCATCACAGGTCTAGTTTCTATCCAGTGCCATCCCATCAACCACCTCTACACATTCCACCCCTGCTACCACCTCCTTCCTATCTAGCAAACTGTTGTCAGAATGCAAGGATTCATTTCTATATTGTCTCTTGTTTGTTTGCTTTTTTAAAAAATAATACTCATTGATTGAAATATATATATATATTTACAGTGTTTTTCTTATTTTCTGGTTTATTTCACTTAGCATAAATTCCTCAAGGTTGATTCATGTTGTCTCCAATGGCAGGATTTCATTTTTTTAATAACTGAGTAGTATCCCATTGTATATAATATATACCACATCTTTATACAGTCATCAGTCTAAGGCAAGTGGATTGTTTCTATATCTTGGCTTTTACAGATATTGCTACAAATTTTAAATAATTTGATCAAGTCACATGGTTACTAGATGACTGAGATTAGATTTGAAACCTTGTCCTTCTGACAGTTTTTTTCCACAACTGCTTGTTGTCTTGATCCTTGTCTCCATTAATAGCCAAAATTTCTTGACTGTCAGTAATCTACTTTGTAGAAAAAGATATGATAAGACTTCAAAATAGATGTAGTCTTCATGTAATCTAAATATTACCAAAAGGAGTTTAGGATTATTGGTTTTATTTAGTTTTACTTATTCCTACCCTAAAATATACTGTATCAATCAAAATATTTTTAGAAAAAGTATATGTTAATAATGTGTAATTTACACAGTAGATGGTTCATATATACATATATGATGATGAATGTACAATTTATATATAAAGGTTATTCATTCTATAGAATGCATATTTTTATTCCATCAGATGTTTACAACAAGAATAACTCCCATTCCATTAAATTCAGTGAAGGAGTGAGGTTCAAAGTGGGAACCATCTTGTGTCTTCTCCATTGTTCTTAAAGAGGGGCATCTGCCCAATCATTTTGGTAATCAGGGAACCTAACACCCAAACCACATTGATAGCCTGCAGGATTTCTCTTAATTTACTTGGAGTTCTGTTAACTCATTACTACTAAAGTGCCACTTTGGAGGTAGACAAGCATAGTTGATAATTTTCTTCATTGTGCCATATTATTCTGTCTCATTTCCTTACTTGCAAAATGGGAAGTTAGTACAAGGCTTGAATGAGTGATGATTAAAAAAAAAAAATCATAGTTTCTTGTCATCATCCATGCAAGTTTTGTCTTCAAAATTTTATTCACCCTTGCCATATTTTCCATTGACTTTATTTTTGGCGTTCTATAACCTGAAAATTGACAGCCAACACAGTTCTTTGGAACAGAACATTAAGTTTTGGTAAATAAGAGTATGAATCTCAGCTCTGTCATTGCCTGGGCTGGAATGGTAAAATAATGTGCTATTTCTATCTTCCAATTTTATCTTTTGTCAAAAGAAGATATTAGGTGTCATTTGTAGTTTGATAGAATTTATTTATAATTAAACACAGCTGTCGATCACAATAGACGCTAGCACAGTGTTTGACACCTAATATACCCATAATAGGCACTTGGTAGATATTAATCTGTCCCTTTTGTTTTCTTCACTAGAACTTTAATAGAATTTGGCAAGCCATCTTCTGTATTGGTGTGCTTTTTTCTGTAGCCCAAAGGTTTTCAGACCTAATTTTCAACTCTTTTTAATGGAAAAAAAAAAATCATGTCGAATCTTAACCACTGTGTCGTGGCAGGAAAACACCAGGAAGCACAGGTTCTCCATGGAGCTGCGCAGATGGGTCTAAAGGGAAGGAGTTCTGGAGCCCTTGGCAGCTTTTTAGGCTTTTTATTAGTTTCATAAAGTGGCAAAACCAGGTACTGGGCAGGCAATGGTGGGGGGTGGGTAGGCTGGCAGGCCTCCCAGCCCCAGGCAAATTTTCACTCTCAGCCTCTCTGGTGGCGTCTAGTGGTCTCTCTGCTGCACCCTGAATTGTCCTCTGATCCACACTCTTCTCTGCTGTTTCCACTACTGCTGCTGCCTCTAATTATTCTTCTCTGCTTATAAGCCCAGTCTCTGGCACAGGTGTGCCCACTCACGCAGGCCTGCACAATACTCCAGGTGCCCGCCATCAGACATGCGTGTAGGCCTGCAGAGGTCTATCCTTGAGGGGAGGGCAGAAAAACCTGATAATTCTTTTACCCTACACACTGGTATAAATATACTATTAAAAATATAAAATCAGGACCTCCCTGGTGGTGCAAGGGGTTAAGTCTCAGCACTATCTTAGCTATAGGCAACAGCTACAGCATAGTTCAATCCCCAGCCAAGGAGCTAAAACACATGGCTCAGCAGACCTCTCCTGTTTCATCAGCTGCTTCCCTCAGCAGTGTATTTCAGTAAATCCACCTCTGGTGAATCCTCTCATCCCCCCACACCTCTGGCCTACACCCCATTTCTTGTATACATAAATAAATAAAAATAAATCTTTGAAAAAATCATTACATTTTTAATGATATTTATAATGTGTACTTAATTGTAAAACAATATCAATTTTTCAAATAAATTTAAATTAAATCCAAGAAAATTCAAATTAAATCATTAACTTATTTTATTGATGATGTTATTTTCCTAAAATCAGATCATGATGTGATAATGGATATACTAGGAATATGATTTTGCATTTATCATGATTCTACCTCTAGCAATTTTATGTGCTAACTCAAGTCTCTTGTTACTTATATGTGTATATTTTTAAACTGAAGCAACACTGTTTTACAACATTGTGTTTGATTTAGTGGTATAGGATCACACCCTTACTGATTTTATTTTACGTGACCTTTTGTTCTGTTTCTATCCCATATATAAGTAATACCATCAGTTTTTTGTCTTTCTACTTTTGACTTATTTTACTTAGCATAATCCCCTCCAGTTCCATTCATGTTTTTCCTAATGGCAGCAGTTTATCTCTTTTTATATATGGGTAATATTCCATCGTGATTATATAACACATCTCCCTAATCCACTCATCTGTCTTTGGACACTTATGTTGTCTCCGTAGATTCAATATTGTAAATAGTGCTGTATTGAACATAGGAGTATGAATACACCTTCAAATGAGTGTTTTTGCATTATTTAGGTAAATTGCCAGGAATAGAATTATAGGATCACATGGTAACTCTATTTTTAATATTTTGAGATATCTCCATACTGTTTTCCATAGAGGCTGGAACAGTTTGCATTCCCACCAATAGTATAAAAGGGTTTCTTTTTCTTCACTTAGCTCGACATTCTTATTTATCTACATCCTTTCTGACAAAGATATTTTCATGTGTTGCGATTTTTAATGAGATTGGTGGGCCTTAAAGCAGATCAGGTGGATTTATTTGTGAAGGCATTTAATTACTACTCTCGCTCCTAATAGATGGATTCATGTATTAGAATATCTTAATAGGTTATGTATTGTGCTCTCATGACATATGTAATTTGGCATATATCTGGAGACAGAGGGGATATTTAAATAGTATTATCACTGTAATTCAAATGTGAATTGAAAAAGTTTCAAACATTTCAGTGTATTTTTTATTTACATGCAAATATCAAATAAAATCATAGGAATACATATGGGCATTTATTCTGCAAATGCACAAATTATCCTTAGGTTATAATAAAGAAACTACACAGGGGAAACAACAATAACTGCATTATATCTCTTCTAGAGTACTAACTAGGGCTAATAGTTAAACATCTTTTTCTTCACTCATGCTCTTCCTCAACTTGGTTTCCCAAGCTTGTTATAGGTTTCTTCTTTACCTCTCTTTCTACCTTCCTCATTCCCTCCTCCCTTCTTCAGCATTCCCTCTAGTAACAAATAAATTATTTTATTAAGTCCAATATTTTTTTCTGTCATATAATGCCTCTGTTTTTTAGTTTAGTTTTGTATTTGGTTACTTGTGTTTCACAGAAGAGTAAAATCATATATCTGTCTTTTGCTTTCTGAGCTTCCTTGATCTTCTTAATTAGATTTTTTTTCCCTTTTAGTTTAATAATATACTATTACTCTCTCTTCTTGGTTTAGTTTTAATGTTGTATGATTAATAATGACATTTCTCATATTTTGATTCATATTCCTTGAAGTGAAATAAGTCTTACCTTTGCAGTATAATCAGTAATCAATATCACAGTATCCTGCAGATTGGTTGGACAAATAAAACATGGTAACATGGTGCTTATTTAGAATTCTTTTTTAAAAAAAGATTTATTTATTTATCCATACAAGAACTGGGGTGCAGGCCAGAGGTGTGGGGGTGGTGAGAGCATTCACCAGAGACAGAGTGGGGAGCAGAACAGGCAGATCTACTGAAGTACACTGCTGAGGGGAGTGAGGCAGGAGCCCTGGTGGGGGATCGAACTCATGCTAAAGTGGCTGCAGATAGCTTCATAGGCTGAGACTTAACATATTGCGCCCAATAACAACAGGGAGGCCCTATTGAGAATTATTATCTTATGGCTTTTAATATTCCAAAATCTGTGGGTTATTGTTTTTAAAATCTTAATTATTTTCAGAAAATAATATTTTTTTAAATGAAAGTTGTGACACATCTGCAGCCTATAGAATAGTTTTTCTTTTCCATTCATTAGAATAATGTCCTCCAATTTGTTATAATTGCTCTCTACCTTCAAGAAACTAAGAATATGGTTTGATAATATATATAAGGGAGAAGCAATCTAATCTGTGTTTCTTTTTCTTTCAATAATGCACCAAATTTCCCTTTGCCTGAGTAAATACAGCCAAACTTTTACTGCATGTCTTTATTTTCTTTGCACTTGAGAAACATATCCACCAGTAATATTTAGAGAAATGATAGTTTATTTTCTGTGTCCAGCAGATTTATTTATTCATTTGATATTTTATCTGAACCAATAACATTAAGAAAAACTCAGGCAGGGCCTCCCTGGTGGCACAACGGCTTAAACACAGCACTATGAAGCTAGCCAGAGCCACTGCAACACGAGTTCGATACCCGGCCAGGGAGATTCCCACATGGCACAGCAGACCTCTCCCGTCTTGCCTGTTGCTCCCCTCAGTAGTGTATTTCAGTCAATCGGCCTGTTCTCCTCTCCAGTCTGTCTCTGGTGAATCTTCTCACTTCCCCACACTTCTGGCCTACACCCCAGTCTGTATGCATAAATAAATAAACCTTAAAAAAAAAAAGAAAAACTCAGGCAATAAAACAAAGATCCTTGATGTGCTGAAACACAGCAGAAGTAATGAGAATAATGCATGTATCACACACACACATGTGTGTATGTATATACATACATACACATATGTATGTATATACATACATACACATGTATATGTATATATGTACATATTATTTACTTCGGATGAGCTGAGGAAATATGTTCTTATTTTTAGTCATTTTGAGCATCTTAAGGGGTTAATATTCAAAAAATATAAGGAACTCAAAAAATTCAACAATAAAAAAGTAAATACCTGATTGAAAATTGATCAGAGGATCTAAATAGACATTTTGTCAAAGAAGACATGCAAGATGACTGAAAGGCACATGAGAAGATATTCATCATTTATTATTACAGAAATGCAAATCAAAATGACAATGAGATATTATTAATATCTGCAAGAATATTGTTATCCAGATTATTATTTATAATTGGAAGATGTTTATAGAACAAGCAAATGTTAAAACATTCATTTTTTTTCTTAAATCTTTTTTTTTATTTTAATTTTGTTACAATTTTACCCTTCCATATATGCATATGTTCGCTCAACCTCCAACAGTCTATATAAATCCTCTTTTTCCTTCCTCTCCTAGGCTTTCTTTCCTCCCCTGGCACTCACTCTGTTAACCATTAATTTCATTAACTCCAAGATTTATTCCTACTTTATTATGTCTATGTATATGTTTTCATTATTTGTTTCACAGATGAGTGAAACCATCCAATATCTGTCTTTTGCTTTCTGACATATTTTACTTAACATAATCACCATCCACTTTACCCTCCCAAACACTATTTTTAGTGGCTGTGTAATATCCCATTAGACTTTTTCCACAATTATTTTATCTAGTCATCTGTGGATGAGGCTTTAGGTTGGTTCTATCACTTGGCAAATTTGAACAGTGCTGCTATAAACATAGGAGTACATAGATCTTTTCATATGAGAGTTTTAACATTTTTTATATAAATACCTGACAGACTTATTATTCAATTATATGGGATTTCAATTTTTATTTTTCTGAAGAAATCTCCATACATATTTCCTTAGAGGCTGTACCAACTTTCATTCCAACCAACACTGGATGAGTGCTTCCTTTTCCTTCCCATCCTTGCCAAAGTTCGTTGTTTCATTCTTTTTGACATGGACCCTTCCCACAGGTGATGTGATACTTCATTGTGGTTTTGATTTGAATTGCACTTACAATAAGTCATGTTGAACAATTGCTATGTTTCTGCAGGCCATCCAAGTGTCTTCTTTAGAAAAAAAATGTCTATTTAGATCTATTGCCCATTTTTTTTTTATTGAGCTATCTGTTTTTGTTGTTCTCAGACCATGTAAATACTTTGTATACTTTGAAAATTAGCTCCTTGTCATATGTGTAACGGGCAATTATCTTCTCAGAATGTAGACTGGATTTTTTGAGAGGTCTATTTCATCCTAGTTCAATCTTGCATGGTTGTCCACTTCTAGGCTGTCCAGTTTATTTGCATAGAGTCATTTGTAGTATATATTATAATCCTATATATTTCTGCAGCATGCATTGTGATTTCTCTTTAATTTGTGATACTATTTATTTGATGTTTTGCCCTCCTTTGCTTCAAAAGCTTAGCTAAGGGTTTGTCCTTTTATTTATTTATATATTTATTTATTTTTGTATAATGAGCTTCAGTTTCACTGATATTTTGGACTGTCTTTTGTACTCTATCAAATTTATTTTGATTCTGATTTTTAATTACTTCTTTCATTGTACTGAATTTGGTATTTATCTGTTCTCCATTTTCTAATCCCTTCAACAACAGGGTTAGATTGTTTATTTGAGATTTTTCTTCTGTTTTTATGTGGGCCTATTACTCTGAACTTCCCATGAAGTACATCTCGTAAGGTTTGGTAGATTGTGTATCTATTTTCATTTGTCTGCAGATATTTTTTATTATTGTTACTTCTTCTTTGACCCAGGAATTGTTCAGAAGCGTATCATTTATTCTCCACTTATTTTTTTTAAGTCCTGAATTTTTTTGTGGTTAATTGTCAGCTTTATGCTATTATGATCTGTGAAGATGCTTCATATAATTTCTAGTTTTATATATTTCCTGTGACATGTTTTCTATTCCAGCATGTGATCTATTATTGAGTATCTTCCTTGTACACTTAAGAAGAAAATCAATCATTTCTTTGGGGATGGAAAGCTCTATAAATGTCCGTCAAATCCATCTATTCTAATAGTTCATTTTAGGCCTCGATTTCTTTGTAAATTTTCTGTCTGGATGATCTACTCCTTTATGCTGTTGGTGCTTTGAGGTCTCAGACAATAATTGATTTTGTCAATATGTTATTTTTTAATAGTTTCCCTTGTGTTAGGTGCATGAATGCTAATAACAGATCTATCCCACCCATTTGACACATTCCAGGGATTAGTAAGTCCACTCATTAGTCTTTCTGTCTGCTAATGGGCCTGTGATGGTGTCCATTCAGGCTTCACCTGGAGACTCTTTGTTCTGGGAGAAAGGTGGAGGGAGTGGTTTCCTTGCCTACACAGTAGTAGTCAATGAGTTCCCAATGTCTCCGTTTGAACTGATACCTGCTCTTAACTGAACTCCCTATCTAGAAAGTTCCTTCATGGAAACTTACCATGGTCTGGAGTTCCTTGGTTAGCCAGCCCCACCCTGTTTTGTTTTGTTTTGTTTTTAAGATTTATTTATTTATGCATACTAGATCTGGGTGTAGGCCAGAGATGTGGGGTGGTGAGAGGACTCACCAGAGACAGCGCAGGGAGCAGAACAGATTGACTGAAGTACACTGCTGAGGGGAGCATAATTAGGAGAGGTCTGCTGTGTCATGTGGAAAGCTCCCTGGCCAGAGATCAAAGTTGTGCTGCAGTAGCTGCGGATATCTTCACAGACTGAGACAACCTGTTGCACCACCAGGGAGGCTCCCCAGCCTGTTCTTAAGGCTGGTGTAGCTCTTCTCCCAGTCATGTTCCACCTTCAATTTCTTCAACACTTTCCCAGTGGCAGACACCAACTTTAGTTCGAGTTTTCTATGTAAAATCTCTGGGACTCTGTTAGGGAAGTTCATAGTCTCTCCTTCAGCAAATATCTCCCTTGTCTGTAAGGGAGAATGTGACCCTAACTTCTCAATCTGCCATATTGTAGGTGTTGTGTTTTATTAATACACTTAATGTGTTACCACGTATGGTATGCTGCATTATTTTAATGACTCTCTGAAGTCTTGTTGACAGATATAGGCTAACATTACCAAGTCATAACATCAATGTGCCTATTAAAAAACAAAGTGTTAAAAACACAAAAAGGAATATTAATAAAGCCAAATTCTGTCGCCGGGTCTTTATTAGTTTTAAATAGATATTAGCCTGAGTAAAAACTTAGAACAACATAAGTTTAAATAGTGAATTCCCTAATTAATTTTGTATGAATCCAGTACTTACTTCATGTGAAATAATAGTACAGCAGAAAGGGAATCATACATGCTGTTTATTCTTCAGCTTGGTTTTTGTTTTTCTATATATATAATTAGATTAAGATTTATTATTCTGCCAAGGACACATATGAATAACCATTCATGTGCTTTAGATGTTACAATTTTTGGCTTTTCTACTGGGAAATTTTGAAGATTCTCTTTTGTGTGTAAAAGTTGACATTTAAAAAGTCATTTAATCCTTATTGGGAAAACCTTGATTATTGAAACATCTTTTACATTCCCCTGGATATTGACACAAAGTAAAGATGAAAATATTACCTTCTTATTTCATTTTAGATATTTTTTTTTTACTTCCTGATATTTTAATTTAGTTTCTCACAGCATTGTTAGTTTTTGAAATGCTATTGCCTTTCCCCTCATGTGTAGTCCCTATAGTTTCCTCACCACCATGATACCTGTAATTCATCTCCCCTATCCCTTATTATCATCACTCCCCTGTTTTGACCCATCTTTGTTCCCTGTATTGTTTTATGCCTCAGATCTGCTGTCAGCTTGCAAGTTTTGTCTTTTCCCTAACCCTTTGCTTGGTTTCTCAATATTCCACATTTTTTTTTTTTCCTTGTGGCTTATTTCACATAGCATAATACCTTCCAACTCTATCCATGCTGCCCCAAATGGCATGGGACATTTGATGACTGAATAGTATCCTATTTTGCGTATGTACCGCAGCTTCTTGATCTATTCATCTGTTTCCATATCTTAGCTGTTGTATATAGTGCTGCAATAAGCACAGATTTCCCTTTTAATTAGTATTTTTTGTTTTCTTTGGGTCAATTCCTAGGAGTGGAATCTCTGGATCATGTGGTAGATACAATTTTAGTGCTTAGAGAAACCTCCACATAGCTCTCCATAGAGGCTGGAACAGTTTAGATTCCCACTGGCATTTATGAGTATTACTTTTCACCACATCCTCACCCACATTCTTTGTTTCTAGTGCTTTTTTTTTTTTAATGCACCACTCTCAAAGATGTGAGGTGATATCTCATGTAGTTTTTTTTTTTTTAAGATTTATTTATTTATGCATACAAACTGGGGTATAGGCCAGAGGCGTGGGCCGGCGAGAGGGTTCACCAGAGACAGAGTGGGGAACAGAACAGGCAGATCAATGGAAATACACTGAATGAGGGGAACAGCGGGAGAGGGAGGAGAGGTCTGCTACGCCATGTGGGGATGTCCCCGGCTAGGCGTCGAACTCACGTCACCGCTGTCGACAGTGCCACAGTGCAGTGCTTAAGCTCTGCACCACCAGGGAGGAACCCTCATTGTAGTTTTGATTTGCAATTCCCTCATAGTGCTGTGGAACATTTTTTCATATGCCTGTTGGTCATTTGCATTTCTTCTTTGGAGAAATGTCTTTTTTTTTAGTTTCTCAGTCCATTTTTTGATTGCATTGTTTGTTTTGTCTTAGTTGGTTGTATAAGCTCTTTGTATATATTTAATATTAGTCCCTTATCCATTGTATGGTGTGCAAATATTTTGTCCCATTCAGTAGGGTATTTCTTCATTTTGGTTGCTGTCTCTTTTGATAATTTTAGTTTGCTCTCCTCTCAGCTATTTATCTTCTCCTTTGTTTTCCTGGCTACAGGAGATGTGCCCTCAAAGATGTTTCTGAGATTTATGTCATGCAGTGTTTTGCCAATGTTTTATTCTATATATTTTATTATTAGATATTGCATTCAATCCTTTATCCATTTTGAGTTGATTTTTGTGTGGTGGAGATAGTATTCTAGGTTCAATCTTTTGATATGACAGTTCTATTTTCCCAGCACCACTTATTGAAGAGGCTTTCATAATGCCAGTGTATATTCTTTGTTCCTTTGTCACTCATAAGTTGTCCATAAATGTGAGGTTTTATGTCTGGACTTTTTGATTCCATTGGATTCTATTGGACTGAATGTCTGATTTTGCTATTACAGCAGTCGTATAGTTTGAAGTCTGAGATTGTAATACCATTGCTTTTTTTTTTCGTAATTTCATATGAATTTTACCAATACTTGCTCTATCTTTGAAGATTATAATTGATAATTTTATTGGAATTGCATTTAATCTGTAAATTGCTATTGGTATGATGGTATTTTGATAGTGTTGATTCTTCCCATCCCCGTGCAGGAAAATGTCTTTTAATTTCTTTGTAGTTTTGTTATATTTCTTTTGGCAGTGTTTTTAATTTTCCTTGTATAGGTCTTTCATATCCTTTGTTAGGTTTACCCCCAGGTATTTAATATTTTTGGTAAAATTGTAAATGGGATTGTTTTCTTAATTTCTTCCTCTTCTAGTTAATTGTTTGCATATAGGAAGACTACTGATTTTTGTGTATTGATTATATAGCCTGCTCCTTTACTAAACTGGATTTTTTTTTATTATTTTAGGGGTCTCTTTATATATTGCCATATCATTTCCAGATAATGATAGTATTATTTCTTTCTCACTTTGGACTCCTTTAATGTCTTTCTCTGTCCTAATTGTTCTAACTAAGACTTCCAGTATTATATTGAAAAGCATTGGTGAGAGTAGAGATCTGTGTCTAGTTCCAAATCTCAGTGGGAAGGTTTTCAGTTTTTCACCATTGAGAATGTTGTTAGTTGTGGGTTTCTCATATATAGGGTTTATTATGTTGAAACATGTTCCTTTTTTTTAAAGATTCATTTACGCATACAAGCTGGGGTATAGGCCAGAGGAGTGGGATGGTGAGAGGGTTCACCAGAGACAGAGTGGGGAGCAGCACAGGCAGATCGACGGAAATACACTGCTGAGGGGAGCAGCGGGTGAGGCAGGAGAGGTCTGCCGCATCATGTGGGAATCTCCCCGGCCGGTCGTCAAACTCGCGTCGCCGCTGCCAATAGCGCCACCGTGCAGCGCCTAACCGCTGTGCCACCAGGGAGGCCCTGAAACATGTTCCTTTTAACCTGAGATTTTTTTTTGAGGGCCTTCTTAAATGTTTGTTGAACTGTATCAAATGCTTTCTCAGATCTTATTGACATGATCATATGGTTTTCTTTTCCTTTTTGTTAATGTCGTGAATTATGTTATGTGCTTTTCAGGTGTTGCACCATCGCTGTGCCCTGGAAAAAAAATCCACTTGGTCACAGTGTATAATTCCTTCGATACAGTGTTGAACTCTGCTTGCTAAGATTTTATTGAATATTTTAAGATCTATGTTCATTAGGAGCTTAGTTTGTAGTTTTCTTTTTCTGTGTGTTGTCTTTGCTTGTTTTTTTTTTTTTTTGTTGTTGTTGTTAGTGTAATGTTTGACTTCATAAAATGTTTTTGATAGTATTCCTTCTTTCTCAATTTTTTGAAAGAATTTTTTGTAGGATAGACATTAGTTCATTGAACATTTGGTAGAAATTGCTTGTGAAATCATCTGGCTGTGTGCTTTATGTTTGTGTTTATGTTTGTGTGATTACTGTTTCAATTTTGCTGCTTTTAATTAGTTTAAGTTTTCTATTTATTCTTTTTTCAACTTTGGGTGATTGTATAACTCTACGATTTGTCTATCTCCTTTAGAATATTGAAATTGCTTGCAGATCAATGTTGATAGTAATTTCTAACTATCCTCTGATTTTTTTTTTAACTTTTTAAAAAAGATTTATTTATTTATGCATACAAGCTGAGGTACAGACAAGAGGCATGGGGAGGCGAGAGGGTTCACCAGAGACAGAGTGGGGAGCAGAACAGGCAGATTGACCAAAATACACTGCTGAGGGAGCAGCTGGCAAGGCAGTAGAGGTCTGTTGCGCCATGTGGGTATCTCCCCAGCCATGCATTGAACTTGCAACGCAGTCGCAGACAGCTTCACAATGCTGCAGTTAACCCATTAAGCCACTAGGGAGGCCTTGTTGTCTGTTTTAACACTTCTTGTACCGGCTGTTTTCTGTGCCACTGCATGAATGGTATAAATATTCAATAAAACACACACAGCTCCTGAACTACTGGGTATATTTTAATGAAATTTTAAATGCATAGAGATTAAAGCTTCTAGACTGAGTATGATCAAAGAAATAGCTCCTAATAGTTCCAAGTAAATCCACCGTGGCGTGAAAAACCGGAGACTAGATGAACACGTGTATATGTGAATATGTGAGTGGAGCAAAAAGTGTTAATTTCTCCTCTTTCATTTATGATCCTATTTATTTGAGTTCTCTCACTCTTTTTCTTTGTGAATCTCATGTGAGGTTTGCTTCTTTTTTACTTTTCAAAGACTCAGCTTTTGGTTTCATTGATCTTTTGGGTTGTCTTTATAATTTCTATTTCATTTATTTCTGCTTGATTTTTTATTATTCCTTCTTCTACTGGCGTTTGAGTTTTGTTTTTTTTCCAGTTTCATGAGATGGGAGATTAGAATGTTTCTTTGTTTTAGTTTTATTTTTCTTATTTCTTGATGCGGGTATGCATTGCTATATACTTTCCTCTAAACGCTAATTTTGCTGTGTCCCATATATTCTGGAAGATTGTTTCTTCATTTTCATTTGTCTCACAGTACTTTTTAATTTATTCTTTGATTTCTTCATTGACCCAGTGGTCTGTCAGTAGCATGTTGTTCAATCTCCATGTACAGTGAGGATCTCCTTGCTTTCTTTTCATAGTTGATTTCTAGTTTGATACTTTTATGGTCAGAGAAGATACTTGCTATGATTTAGATCTTAATGTGCTTGTTGATGTTTGTTTTGTGATCCAGTATGCAGTCAATCCTGGAGAATGATTCATGTGCATTTGAGAAAAATACATATAAATTTTATGGGGGAGTTCAGTGTCCTACAGATGACTGTTAGGATCATTTGTTCTAGAACTTTATTTGGGTCCTTGTTTACATTATGCCTCTTTTATGCATCCAGTGGTGAGAGTGGTATTTTGAAGTATCCTATTACGTATGTATTTTCCTCAAAGTCTATTTTCAGAAATGACAGTAATTGTCTAATATTTTGGTGCTCCCTCATTTATTCTTCCAGCTGTATTGTCCCCTTGATCATTACATCATGTCATACTCTTGTCACCTTTTTTTAGTTTGAAATCAGTTTTATCTAATATGAGTATAGTTGACCCTGCCTTCTTTGGGGGGGGGCTTTTGTTTGAAGAAACAATTCTGTTTTCCAACCCTTTACTTTCGATCTATTTTTATCTTTAGAACAAGGTATGTTTCACGGAGGCAGCAAAATGTTATATTCTGTTTCATAATCCAACATGCTATTCTGTGTCTTTTCATTGGTGAGTACAATCCAATAACATTTAGGGTGATTATTGATAATTGGTAATGTGTTTTGCCATTTTTTTCATCATTTTGTTGTGCTGTTAAATATCTTGTTCTGTTTTTATGTTCATTCCTCTGTTGGTTTAGATTCTAAGGCTTCTTGTGATATTTCTTGAAGTGATGGTTTAGTTCTAATGAATTTCTGAAGATTTTTGTTTATCTGAGAAGGACCTTTTTTTCTCCTCATAGAGGAAGGTAAGCTTTTAAGGATAAAGTATTCTGGGTTAGCATTTTTATATTGGAGTTTTTTTAATATGCCGTGACCGTTTTTTGTTGTCCAGAGTGTTTCTCTATAGAAGTGTGATGTTAGCCTATTGGTTTTTCTTTATAGGTTATAAAGAAAACCTTGTTTTGTCAGCTTCATTATTTGTTCATTGTCTTGGACTTTTGAAGCTCTGCTTCTATGTATCTTGCTGTAGTCATCCATTCATTTTGATATTTGGCCTCATTCTAGCTTTCTGTATGTCTATTTTTTATTTCTTTCTTCAAGTTTGGGATGTTTTCTTCAATTATTGTCATGAATAGTTTTTCAGTTTTCTGTTTCCTTCTGTGATTCCTCTGACTCATATTTCCTTTCTTAATGGTATCAGATAATCCTTCAAATATTTCTTCATTCATTTTCCTTTGTATCACTCTTTTCTTTGTTGTTTCTTTTAGTATATGTAGCTTTGAGAATACTGATTTGTCCTTCCACATTATCTTTCTATTTTCATGGATTTTTCTGAATATTTTACCTCTACTGGCCTTTTTATATACTATAGTTCCTTTATATTCTTATTTAAGATTTCAATCTTGATCTTCTGTTCATCTATTATGTTTCTCATAATATTCATTTTGTTTTTTGTGTCTTCTCATGTTTCTCATTTGTTTTTCTGAGTTTGTTTTGTTCAAGTTATTTGACTTTTTAAATTATGTCAATTTTGAATTCTTTGACAGGAATAAGACCTTTTTTGTGACCATGTTGTTGGTTTCTGGAGTTTGATTTTCTCTCTTTGGTGGCCCCTTGAGGGCCTCCTTGGCCATTTTGTAGTTTTCCTTCTCTCCATTGTTTGTTTTTGGTTTGCTCTGCAGTGTATGAGTCCTTCTCTCCCACTGTTATAGGTGCTTACTTGATTATGGGTGTAGCTATTGGTGTTTCTAGGATCTGCATTGGTGCTAGAGCCTCCCCCAAACCTCCCCTAAGTTTTGTTCTTGTGGCTGGGAGTACAGGGGTGATGCTGAATAAAGAGGCTGTTATTGGGATCTTGACAGAACTAGGAGTGGTGGCTCAGGTTTAATGAAGATGGTCAGGAAGGCAGAGGGTTGCTGAAGATTTCTGATATAGAAGAGGTCCTGTGTAGCTGAGGAGGATGCACTTTCTGTTGCAACTGGGGGAACTCAGTGGGTAGCAAGTTCCTGCAAGTTTGTGACTTGAGCCTCTATCCACTTCTGAGGACCTGGTGGCCAGACCTGGATTCAGAGATGCTCACTGAGGGAGTGTTGAAGGTCCCCATTGTAGAGCATGGCTCCGTGAGGCCAAGGTTGGAGTCTGGTTGTGCTGGGAGGCACTGGCAGACTGAGTCGGATCCAACAAAAGGTTTTCATTTTCCTTTTAATTTGTCATATTTCCTAAGAAGCTAATGCTTCTATTTATTGTTTGAAGAAAGAAAAGATCAAAATTCATATTGTTAAGGAAAAGGAAAATTTTTTCTTGTCTTTTTTGAAATGGGTGCCATCATAGTTTATATTCACCATGCAGTTACTCATCATGTCTTGTTTAAAGTAAGCCAGTGAAATGGATTCTACCTTGGAATGCAGTGGAACATTGTACTAGGGTCAGTAGGATGTATGCTAAGCCCAGAACTGGCCTTACCACTCCCACTGCCGCTAACTTGTTTCTGCCAAGAACTTTCACTTGTGTTATTCTAGTACTACTCCTTGCCTCTGGTTCTGGCTTCTGGAAGCCTGTTCTCAATATAGCAGCCATCATGATACTTCTTTATCATGCTAATCATATCATTTAGCTTCAAAGAGGCATCTTGTTTATTATTTTCATTCTCCACAAAAATATAAGTTTCATTAAGATAGTGAGTTTTATGTGTTTGGTCATAAGTATATCCCCAGAGCTTGGAAGATGATTGACATATAATGACTATTTATTTATATATTTTTGAAGTAGTAAAATTCTAGAAGCAATTTGTTCAAGATAAATATTTGAGGATTATCACTCTACAGATGGTGATTTCTAATGCAGATTCAGACAATTGAGCAATTGAGTGAAACAAAGAAAATACACTTCAGTCTTGTAAGTAAATCTCTCAAAGCATATGTAAACAGATTTTTTCACTGGACGCATGGTGTCCACATGCTGTAGGACTTATCATTTAAATTCTTGAAAGAATTTACCCCATTTGATTCAAAAGAAGATTGTTTAATGAAGGGACTATGAAATGATGTATAGTCAGAAGTAAGGTGTAGCCACAAATGGAAAATATTACCCACTAGGGCTCATGGAATGAAAGAAAATGATGTTATGATCCCACAATGAGATCTGAGCTGAACAATGGGAACTATAGTCAGGGAGGGATGTAGTTTTATAAGAGACGCAGCTCTGACTGAGTAAAAAAAGAAAGAAAATATCTGCTTTCCCTTCTATACTACCCGCCGCTATTGACTCCAACTAGCCAACCAACTGGAAAATAGCCAGAAAGATTTCCAATTGCTGCTCTCTTCAGGTGTCAGTTTTCCTGGGCATAGAGAAGGCTAGAGAAATGTATAGAATAGAACTTGAGGAACGGGGGCAGGGAGGCAGGGGACACATTTATGCCTCATAGTGTCATTGATCAGACCTCACCAGGATTACTGTGCTTCATTCTGAGCTCCAGTTTCTCACTGGGCCAGCAACAAACAAAGTATTTGATTAATTATTGTGAACCAATAATGTCACAACTGGCATTATGCTTGAGAATACTTGATTTAAAAGAAGACAGAAAACTGGTTACATAATATGCAGTATCTACTGCAAAATGAAGATCTGGGGACATTGTTCAAAAATCATTAAAAATATCAAGACATTGATGGCTGGGGATAAAAGCATGTCACCATTCTAAATCACAATTCCCGTGTGATAAGCATACATAGGCAGCCCTAGGGTCCTGTCAGCTCTCAGAAGACAATGAATTGACATGCAGATTGAAGGGGTCAATGGGAAAAGTTTCCACAGTGTCTTCAAATAGTAAAACGCACATCCAAGGAAAGGCACTTTAGTATTTTTTTTTATTTGAGCTGCTTGATAATAGTATTTTTTTTCTTATTGTTGGAATTGTCTGTGCTGATTTTAACTGAAATCTGTCAGAGATTCTACATAACATATTTAAGAGGTTAAGACCCATATGGTTATTTTCAACTCTTAGGAAAATGAATATATTCTCTCAAAAATATAAAAATCTGACATATCATCATTACTTATCTACAGATCAACCTGAGCTATATAGATAAAATATAACAATGAAGTGTGCTTATATGTTCTTTTTCTTATGGAGAAATCTTGCAGGTCTTTTTATTACATAACCAAGATCCCCCAAATTATAGACATTTGCTTTCATTAATATCATCATCATCACTATTGCTATTAATATTTAATTTATTATATTTTTATAATTATACAATGACAAAACTGTGACAATGTATACAAATGTAGAACAGACATCTAAAGAACAAATGCCAGTCTTGTTGAGTTAATTTCAGGGACCAAGTCCATAATCTCAGTACTTGATTTTCTGAGTCAAGTTATTTCCAGGAAACACATGAGAATAAATACGTTCCTTAGAAAAAGTCCATCATTTAAAAAATAATGAACACAAACTTGTTTGATGACAATAAATTGTCAATACAAACTTATGATTTGGGGCATACCAAAGTAAATTCAAAATTAAATGTGTTATCTTATCCAGAAAAAAATATTTGTCAAATAATAAATTTGCTATTTCTACTCTACAAGCTTAATTTTTGAGTACTCTACTACTCTCCATTTTGGTCCGTTTAGAGAATTATATAGACACATGCAAAAATATATGAAGTTGATATTTGGATAACAAAAAGTATATTATTTAGTAAATCATATTTATAAGTTCTCCATCACAATTTCTTATAGAGGAAATTTTTCTTCTCTCCAAACAAAAATTTGAATAGTGTCTAAACTTGTAAGACAAATAAAAGTAAAAACTGTGTTTGAGATAAATAGAAAGGGCACAGAGACCTACCAATTTACCAACCCCTCATATCTAATTTTAGCTTCTAGATAAAATAATATGTAAACCAATAATTTGGTCCAACCACAGTTCACAAAAAAGGAAAGATCCCAGAGAAATGTAGTGGTTCATTCAACATAACATACAGCTTACTAGTTAGAGTCAGGATAAAACCAAGACTTGAATCTTGATGCTTTTCTGAAAACAGTAACTGGGTTAACATCCTGTCAATATATGAATGAGCTACTTGCAATACTGATCATACATTAGATAAAAGCAGCAATTTAACAGTAATGGCTAAATTCACTTTTGAGAGCAAACACTCTACACACTTTTTAAATTTTTTTTATGTCACTTTTTTTTTCCAGTAGAAAATATGTATGAAACATTGGCTAGATAAATAGAGAAATATAAAGATACAGATACCCACATAAGCTATCCAACAACATTTCTCTGTAGGTGAAGGACTTGTTAAATATGAGTCTTTGTTCTTTTGACTCTCCAGAGAGTACAGCCAACTGAAATTTCCTGCGCATGGGGCTGAGCTGTGCACAGTGGGGACTAGTTCAGTTTTATTGTTATTAGACTTCATGTGCTGAATTTTAATCTTTTTGTTTAAAGTCAGAAAAATCAAGAAGTGACTAGGGAAAATAGATATTTATAAAGAAAGTATTTGTTTCAGATATGACATTAGGTTTTTACTCCTAATTTAGGATAAATGCTCATTCAAATACAAGATTTAATTCCTAAGAGTCAGAAACAATTTTACTTTTCTCCCCCTCTCCATTTCTTAAATACCAAAAAGGACAGAGACCAGGAATTCCAGAATATTTCTTAGATTTAAGATTGGATAGGATTTTAGGATTTTATTTAAATATATAATTAAAAAAACAATATTCAGCATTTTAATGTGTTAATCCATTTATTTGCTTATGTATTTATGTATATATATATATTTCTAGTTCTCTGTGCTTGATTGAAATAGGTCTTAAATATATCTGCTAGTTTCTAATGATATTGGTTATTTATATTTGACACATTAGTGACAATATTTCTCTCTGTCCATTTCACAATTTTAGACACACACACACGTATCTAAAATTGTGAAATGCATATATACATATACATGTATGCATTTATATATTTATATTAATTATAATAGTACATATGTGTATTTATATGTATGTATTTATATATTTATATATACATACATATACATGATATATATAAATTTTTAAACTCTCTCAATCTCAGTTAAAGAAAAAGCTGACCTAAACTTATACTTACCAGGATATAAATGGTGCAGCCACCATGGGAAACAATTCAACAGCACCACAGAAGTCAAAAAGTATATTACCATATTACCCAAAAATTTCACTTCTAGGTATAGAACTTAAAGCACCGAAAAAGATATTTGTACACTGATGTTAATAAAGATATTATTTGTGATAACCCAAAGGAATAAACAACACATAACCATCATAAAATGAATGCACACATAAATGAAATGTAAAATGTGGCATATCCACATAGGGGAACTAAGTCTGATACATGCTGCAATATCAATGAGTTATAATAAAAATAAGAGTTTATATATTCCTTCAAATCAGTGTTTTTGCATTCTTTGGGTTGAAACTTAGAAGTGGAACTGCTGGGTCATATTGTATATCTATTTTTAATAATTTGAGAAACCGCCATACTGTTTTTCATTGGAGCTGAACTAGTTGATATTCCCACCAATAATGCATAAAGGTCCTTTTCCTCCACATCTTTGCGAACACTTATTTTTGAACTTTTTGGTATGACCCATTCTTACAGGGATGAGAAGTTATCTCGTTGTGGTTTGATTTTAATTTCCACAAACTTAAGTAATGATGAGCATTATTTCATGTGTCTATTAGTCATCTGTATGTCTTCTTTGGAGAAGTGTATTTAGGTCTTCTGCCCATTTTTTAATTGGGCTTTTTGCTTTCATTTTGTTAAGTTGTGTGAGCTCCTTGAAAATCTTGGGCGATAGTCCCTGGTCAGAAGTATGATGTGTACATTTTTTCTTCTATTCAGCAGTGTCTTTTTGTTTCAGTGGTAGTTTCTTTTGCTGTGAGGAAGCTTTTTGTTTGATCTAATTTATTTGTTTATATTTGCTTTTGTTTATTCCTGTAGGAGGAGAGTTCCCAACTACATCACTGAGGCCAATGTCATGGAGTGTTTTACCTATTCTTTCTTCTGTGTATTTTAGAATGGAATACTTCTAATCTATAAGATACATGAACTCCTGTTATTTGCAACAACATGATGGAATTGATGGGGATTATGCTAAGCACATAGGCCAGAAGGAAATAGACAAATATTTGATAGTTTCACTCATGTTTGGGATATAGTGAAATAAAACAAAGAGTCAGACAACACAAACCAAAAATAAACCCTAGAAACCTGACCGTAAAATTGAGGCTATCAGAGAGGGCAGTTGGGTAGAAAAGCCAAGAGGGTAAGGAGAGACAATAAACTGTGGTGCAGGAATGCGGATCTCTTGGTGGTGAGTGTGGTATATTAACATATACCTGAAGAGGTCTAATCCTATATTTCTTAATCACATTGTAAAGTGTTGTAAATCAAAGTGACCTCAATTTAAAAATTATACACACACACACACACACACACACACGCACACACACGTATAAATAGACTGAGTCTACACAATACCTCCCAATTTTTAGATATTTGAAAAAGACAGCTAGGAAACCAACTACTAAAACTATATACCACCAATAAAAAGCAAAAACAAGAAAAAGAGTTTGTGAGTAAACTTTATAGCATTAGAGTATCACTCTGCTGTGCTCACTATTGCTTTCCCAGGTATTTGAAATGTACTTATCATAGAATAAACCACAATAAACATTTTCTGAATAAATACACTTATTTCTTTATTCTTCATCAATATTTCACCATATATAAAAGCAATAATAATAAAAGTGTAAAGAATGTTATAATATTTGTTGAACACTCCATGTGCCCCAAACAATGTGCCAAAAGGAATTTGCATGGGTCATTTCCGCTTAATCGTTACAGAAACTTTTTGCTGTGAGTTGTCTTATGATCTATGATGAAAGATTGAGGCTGAGAGAAATTAAGAAACTTTCCTAAAGTCACACAGTTATGAAGTGTACCACTAACTATAGATCCCAAACTAATACACATTAGATAATAACAAAATTGTACTATGTGTAGGAAATAAATTGGTTAATTAAAACTCTGTGATAAAGTAGCCTGTAATTTTATGAGAGAAAAATAATAGTAGTATATAGAATAAGATAAAGGCTTAATAGAGTTAAAGTGGGGGGGCACTTTGGGAGTTACTCAAAGGATTAAATCATAACAGATATGGAGAATTTTACAACATAAAGAAACAAGAAGGGTGGAACACTTTCCAAAGCATTAACAGTTTACATAATTTTAGGTTTGTTGAAAAACATTGCTCATTTATTAACTTAATTTTGGCTGTTTACATAGAAAAATCAGGGAACAAGATTGAAGCATTTGACATTCTCAGGCCTAGGTTTGAAATGCATTTAGAAGAGGAGGGTTCAAAATTTTAAGTAATTAAAATAAACTTCTCAGAAGAGATGAAATGAAAATATCATGGACTCCGAAGATTTCTGTTGAGAGCAATGAATTGCTCACTTTTCAAAGGTCAAGTTGAAGATGGCCCCCCTTCTTATTTTGTCAACTTGGGAATATTGCTGCAAAGTTAATGTGATGGTAAAATCCAACAGTCATTTCCAGAGATTATTCACAAGCACTATACATGCATGAATCATTGGTATCCCTGACCTTACTATATTGCCATCATAGCAGTTAAGGGAATATTCCAAGATGCCTTTGAGAACAAAGTCTATTAATCTGAAAATAAGATCTAAAGATCACTAAGGGAGTAGAGTCAGGAGAATTATGTTGGAATTCCACATCTGTCCCTTCTTTCTTTTTTTTTTTTTTAATGTAGGTTACAACCTCAAATTTCTTGACTATAAATAGGAAATAAAGATATTCACTTCATGGGTGTGCTATGTGAATTAAGTAAATCAATTAATATATGTGAAAGGACCTAGTAAATTTGAAGTCACACAATAAATGATCATTGTTATTTTATTTTTTTAATTTTTTTAAAGATTTATTTATTTATACATACAAGCTGGGGTACAGGCCAGAGGTGTGGGGGTGGCGAGAGGGTTCACCAGAGGCAGAGTGGGGAGCAGAACAGGCAGATCAGAAATGCACTGCTGAGGGGAGCAACGGGCGAGGCAGGAGAGGTCTGCCACACCATGTGGGATTCTCCCTGGCTGGGCATCAAACTCGCATCGCGTGCTGCCGACAGCTCCACAGCGCAGCGCTCAACAGCTGCACCACCAGGGAGGCCCCCATTGTTATTTTATTATTCATCCCAAACAATTTATTTTATTGACAAGGAAACACACATATGGCGGAAATGACTTGCCAAGCTCACAACACATGGAACTCATAAATTACCTGACACAATAGCCTACAGCTGGGGCGCTCCAATTCACCATCAGCACCAAATGGCTTTAGATTCCATTAATGAACTTATACCTGATCTAACAATTCTGATTTTCACAAAATCATGGACTTTTTCACCTTCAAGTGACATGTTCAGAAATTACTTCAAATATGGGGGCCATATGCAGTTGGCAAACTAGAATGACTCTAACAGTCTGTGTTTTATTTATTTATTTATTTTTTTTTTTAATATATATTTTTATTGTTATTTATGTCTTTTACATTTTGTATTCCCCTAGGGTAGCCCACCACCAATTCACCCGTGATCCATCTCCATGGTCCCTTGTGTTCTTTTCTATTCCATTTTGTGCCCTTTCCCTTCCCTCCCTCCGGCTCCTTCCTCCCCCCCTCCCCTCTAACAGTCTGTGTTTTATAAAGTGACTCTGAAAACATCATTTTCCACAAAGCCATCCTGGAACTTGACTGAGTTAAACATCCCTTTTCTGTACTGCAAGACTGCTACTTCACTCCATCTTGTGATCTTTTCCATTACTTCATGAAATTATTTATTCAGTGGCCCTCTCTAGAAATGTAAAGGCATATACTATGCCCTGTTCATTTCTGAATGCTCTACCCATATTATAGTGTCTAATACACATCAGGTATTCTGTAAAATATAATACAGTCTAATATATATTTCGTTACAAAATAATTAGTGGTTCCATCACTGCATTCTAAAAATGACATTAATGTTACTAGAATGAGTATGCAGATTTAGGTACTTAAACTTGTAATGTTGATCAGTGTTTATTGAATTTCTGTGGATTTTCTGTGAGTTTAAAAAATGCAGGTTCTTTGCTATTTTATCTGGCAAAATGGTCGTTCACTCTAGATATTTAAATTAATGCAGTGCTGTATTGCAGTTGGTTCACACTAACTTTCAAGAGTCAATTGTGTACATCTCTTCCCAGAGATCCACATGCAACAACTTGTCAGTAGATAGAAATTGGCCAGGGTGGAAGTGTTTTGCCATGGAATTTTTTTTTTTTTCAAAATAGAGTGGGCTGTTGTACATACACTGTCATATCATAGTGCATATGGTCCTTAACTCACTTTAATTGTAAAGTCCTGCATCATGAGCTTATCTAAGGAAGGCACTACATCTTACTTTCTTGCTTCACTTGATTCTTTACAAAACATAGATGTTCATAATTAATCCCTAGCAGAGCTGATTGCACATGTAGTAGACATTCATAAAATAAATTAATTCTTAGGGGGAAACAAACTCCATATATAACTTGTTTTTCTCCTAATAAGCTTTTAAAATTTTCTGTGGTTTATTAAGTAGCAATTGGGAGTATCAGCTTTATGAGTGGATCAAACTCAAATGTCAGTGAACTGAACAAATTCTTTATAGAATAAGAAAAAAATGGTATTAATTAAAAGAGCAGAAAAACTTAATCACTTGACCAAACTTCTTTGCCTTACTTACTAAGGACACAGAAATATGGAGTTGATATGTTTTTTCATATTTTTTAAAAAATCTAAGGCTGAGAGTGTTTTATACCCCTTTACATAGGAAAGGGGAGGACTTTTCCTTCCATAACATCAGACTTATGTTCAGGATAATAAATGGTTATATCAAGCTGATCTAGTATTATGAATAATTGCTTTGTGTCCCTAAATAAAGCCCAAATTTAAAACTACATATTATTATTATAAAGCAGTCTTTATTATAAATCAATGAATTTCTTCTGTTATTACTTAAGTTAATACAAAGAAGATTATGCATGAATTAAATTCTATTAAAATGCTATTATCATTTCTTTTTTTCATAAATAAAGAATAGCAGCTTTGCTGCCTGCCTGTAACTATGAAGACATTTCCTTTCACAAACCTTTTATCTTTACAAAATAGCAACAGTTCCCATTCCAAGACTGCTCATCTGTATCTATGCAGGTGTCTCTTCTTTCACGTTTTCCTAATAAACCTGTCCTTTCAAAATGTTTTTAAAAAAGTAATCAGTGTAAAAACTAGATTTTCTTGTAAATATAAAACATATATATATATATATATATATTTTGTAAAATATAAGCTAGTTTTATATCTCTGACATTTAAGATTATGAGATAACTGTGGTTGATATATGCCTGAATTATAATAGTATCCTTACTTATGAGAGTTTCCCCCCATAGCCCCTCCCAGACAGAATGTTGATGCCTTTGAAGATGGAATTACCAGAGAAAACAATGAATGATCTTGGCAGATAGCCTGAATGGAAAACTCCTAGGGAATCGCAGTGTATATCTTTAGGGTTTTAAAAATTGAGGTTTGTATAGTAGCAAAAATATCTAAAACTCACAGTCAGAAAACTAGGAAACTGTCCAGTGATAAAGAGAATATAAACAAAGAAATAACAAAGCAAAACATACACACACAAACCCAAAGATATTTATATTTATCCCTTACATTATTCCTTTTAGTCTTTGGTTCATTTGTGACAAGAATACCGTGAAAATGACACTGTCATCTCCTCAGTGCATTTTTTTAAATATATATTTTTATTGTTATTTATGTCTTTTACATTTTGCATTCCCCTTGGGTAGCCCACCACCAGTTCACCCATGATCGATCTCCAGGGTCCCTTGTGTTCTTTTATATTCCATTTTGTGCGTTTTTCCTTTCCCCCCCACCCCGCCTCCCCCGCCCGCCCCCGCTGATTGTCTCTCTCCTATTTGGTTTCCTTATAGTCCTGTTATAAGTGAAACCATTCAATGTTTTTCTCTTTCTTTCTGGCTTATTTCACTGAGTATGATCCCCTCTAATTCCATCCATGTCGCTGCAAATTGCATGTGTTTATCTTCTTTGAATGCTGAATAGTATTCCATTGTGTATATGTACCACATCTTCTTGATCCAATCATCAAGATTGGACATCTGGGTTGCTTCCATACCTTTGTTATTGTGAACAGTGCCGCAATGAACACACA